>CM076580.1:1356412740-1356621057 GCA_034641835.2 Pinus albicaulis
GATGCAGAATTTTTGTGGACCGAAGATTGCGAGATAGCTTTCATGAAAATTAAAGGGCTGGTGTGCATGGCCCCAATCCTTCGTGGACCTGATTGGGCATTAGCATTTCACATACATATTGATGCTTCTCAGAGAGCAGTAGGGGTTGTTTTAGGACAGCAGGTAGATAAAACACCGTATGCAATTTATTATGTAAGCAAGAATCTAATTCCTACTGAACTAAATTATACGGTGACAAAAAAAGAATTCTTATTTGTCATTTATGCCATCAATAAGTTTCAACACTACATCACTGAGTATTCTACTATTTTCCATACTGATCATGTAGAAATCAGGTGTTTGATGAATAAACCCATTACTCTTGGCCGTATTGCAAGATGGTTACTATTGCTTCAAGAATTTGATATTACAATAGTAGATAAGCGAGGAAAATATAATGTAGTAGCTGATTTCCTATCTAAAATGGATAACAATGATGAATGCACACCAATAGAAGACATTTTCCCTCATGAAAATATTTTTGCAGTCTCTACTAAACCTTTGTGGTATCTAGATATTGTTAACTATCTTGCTACAGGGAAAGTGCCTCCTCATTTTTCATATAGGGAACAACCAAAGATTATTCATCATAGTGCCCGGTATTCTTGGATGGCAGGATTCCTTTTTCATACAGGAGAAGATAAGCAGATCCAACACTGTGTGTATGAAGATGATATCTATGAAATATTGAAAGCCACCCATGATGGCCCTTGTGGAGGGAATTTCGCAGAAAAAATAACAGGCCATAAGGTGCTACAAATGGGATATTATTGGCCTTCCATTTTTATGATGCTCAGAATTATTTCAAGAGGTGTGATGGTTGCCAACGTATGGGGCAGCCCAATAAAGTGGATGAAATGCCTTTGCAGGCACAGCTAGTTCTCAAACCTTTCGAGAAATGGGCTATTGACTTCGTTGGACCCTTTAACCCCCCCTCCCAGCAGAAAGTCCACATCTTGGTCTGTACTGATTACGTTACTAAGTGGGTGGAAGCCAAAACAGTTGGGAAAGCAACATAGCAGGTAGTCTTAGATTTTCTATTTGAAGAAATTTTTGCTCGGGACGGTACTCCAAGAGAGGTTTTTCCATATGGAGGAACACAATTCACATCACACAATATAGCAAAGCTTATGCAAAAATACGGGGTCAAGCACAAAGTGACATATCCATACCATCCCGAGGTGAATGGACAAGTGGAAAGCACAAATAAGACACTAGAAAACATTTTGACAAAAACCGTGGCATAACATCGTCAGGATTGGGCTCAGAACCTTCCAATGGCTCTATGGGCATACAAAACAACATTCCAGAATACAACCGGGTTTTCACCATTCGAGTTGGTTTTTGGGAAATCTATGTTGTTTCCAATTGAATTTGAAATAAGCACACTTAGAACAACCCTGGAAGTTGGTTTAGATCTATCAGATGCCTAGGAGCACCGACTGGCTCAGCTTAATGAACTTGATGAAATATGTTTAATGGCTATCCAACAAATTACTGCTATTCAGCAGTAGAGAATGAAATGGCGCGATAATTTTATCAGAAACAAGGTGTTTCAAAGTGGAGATTGGGCACTACTTTATGACTCTCGTTTTTCAGTATTTTAAGGGAAAGCTTTGCACTCAGTGGATGGGAACCTATGAGGTGAACGTTGTATTTGATAATGGAACTGTCAGGTTAGTCACAATTGATGATACACATACCTCCTTTATAGTCAATGGACATCGCTTGAGGCTATAACACCGGTTGGCCTCTAAGGATGCTTTTATTAAACAAATTTATGAGAAATCTGGTTTGAAGGTTATCAATGTATACCATCTTTCCTCTTTTTGTAGGAGCTAAGACTAAGGAGTAAAAATCAAGGAATGTTCATGTTACTGATACTCAGTTGCTGTTACTTGGTTGCTGCTACTCTGATGCTGCTACACCGGATGCTGTTACTCAGTTGCTGCTAATCATGTTGTTGTTACTTGGTTACTGCTACTCCGATGTTGCTACACCGGATGATGTTACTCGGTTGCTACTACTCATGTTGTTGTTACTTGGTTGCTACTACTCTGATGCTGCTACACCAGATGTTCTTACTCGGTTGATGCTACTCATGTTCCGGTTACTTGGTTGCTGCTACTCTAATGCTGTTACACTCAATGATGTTACACCAATGTTGTTACTCCGCTGTTGTTACACCATTGTTGTTACACCGATGTTGTTACTCCACTGATGTTACAACATATGCTATTACACCAATGCTGTTACACTGATGCTGTTACACCGATGTTGTTACACCGATGCTGTTACACTCTTGCTGTTACACCGATGCAGTTACACTGATGCTGTTACACCATCCCATCATCCAGGTAGGCTGTTAGGTATGCCTCCATGTGACTTGTACTGATTTAATTAAATATCCCATGTGAATACTTTAATGCCGCGTACGTCGAAAATTTAAATCGGTGGGGGGTGTCGTCATGCCAAGGACGATGTAATAACTAGCCCATAAATAAGAATGCCATATCGCTCATGGTACACCTTAAAAATCACATCAATATGTGGTATCATCATTTAATCCTATTGGGATTAGCAAAATGTCTCATCTATCGTGTACGACTAATTATTATTCTTATTTTATTACACTTACCATACTCCTTTATGATTTTTCTCGGTTTTCAAGAATTACCAATTGTATTTATCGTTACCACCTGTCCACTTTCACTATGATGTTCCTCCAAATCCGGTAACCACCACCTTGCCCAATGGTCTACTGCTACAGGAAGTGCTACTACAAGTCTCCACAGTATGGGTGGGTCGGGTGTGTGGCATGAGCCTGAAAACACAGTTTCAATTCGCAGAAATCTAGAGGTTTGGAAAAATTTTGTCGACGCAGGTTGGGATGTCTACTTTGACAGATTGTAGGGATTCGATGGAGGTATCACAATGGAATTCACACTCAATTTAGAGGAGAATCATTCGTGGGTTAGATGGTCTGGAAATTCCTGTTACAGAGGAAGAAATTGTAGAGGTTAGCAGGCTGAGACAGCAGGGGAAATAATGGTTTTATCAAAAGGTTTCTCTACCAGAGTTTCCTGAATTGTTTTTGCAAGAAGGAGAAAGTGTAGTTCAATTGGGCAGGGGATACGAGCACAGAACTGTACCGTATCCTTGGAATGAAGTTGCAGGTTTCGTAATTAAATACATTACCTGTGAGGGTCAGGCCTCAGCTCTGTTCAACTATCACTTTAAAATTATAATGCACCTCTGATTTCCACAGAATCAGGAGCATTCCATAAACATGCCATTCTTTCTATTAAAACAACTGCAGCATACGACACAGGCTGCTCGGCGCTCTCGCTGGATGATGACAGTACTTTCTAACCATGGACTGGTGTGATTATTGGTCATGCATGCAATAGGAATGCTACATGTTTCTTGGGTGGAACTCTGTGGATCCTCAGAAGAAGAGGTAGCAGCTATGGTTGCTACTAGAGAAGAAGAGCCAGCCTCTCCGGTTGGTCAGGTGGAAGAAGAACCTTTAGAGGAAATCAATCAATATGAACCTGAGGAAATGGAAACAGAGATTGATCAGGAAGAATTTGAGGAAGAGGAGATGATGATTGATCAGGAAGAACCTGAAGAAATGAGTATGGAGGAAGCGATCAACAACGAAGACAAGGTTGTCACACAAGAACCAACCTCACTAGAAAAAGCCACAGAAGAGGAAATAATAATGGAATAGGAATGCTACATGTTTCTTGGGTGGAACTCTGTGGATCCTCAGAAGAAGAGGTAGCAGCTATGGTTGCTACTAGAGAAGAAGAGCCAGCCTCTCCGGTTGGTCAGGTGGAAGAAGAACCTTTAGAGGAAATCAATCAATATGAACCTGAGGAAATGGAAACAGAGATTGATCAGGAAGAACTTGAGGAAGAGGAGATGATGATTGATCAGGAAGAACCTGAAGAAATGAGTATGGAGGAAGCGATCGACAACGAAGACAAGGTTGTCACACAAGAACCAGCCTCACTAGAAAAAGCCACAGAAGAGGAAATAATAATGAAAGAGCTGATTAGAGGCATAGACAAGGATGTCACACAAGAACCAGATTTGCTCGAGGAACCCACAGAGGAAGGGATTATGGACATTATGCAGGAAATTGATATTGTGATATAGTCAGCAACCATAGCCAATGAAGAACAAAGGGATGGAATTGTGGATAGAGAAATGGAAAGTGATGATGTTTCACAATAAATAGCATCACTTGCTCCGATTAAAATGGATGTCGATATAGTTGGGGGTGCTACACAAAAACCACCCCCAATTCGGCCGGAACAGGAGGAGTCGACCCGCGAAATTGATGCTAGACCTCAATAATTGGTACCAACTGTGAAAACGAAGGTGATTTCTAGGGAAAAAGAGGCTAAAGAAGGAATGAGTTGGGTGGTCGATATTTTTCCACAAGAACCATTATCAACGCATGAAGAAGAAGTGATAAGAAAAGGGCAGGGGGAAAGAAGGGAATTGAGCCACATAATCAATGCTGCTCCACAAGAACTAGCATCGACTCTGGTTGAGGTAGTAATGCATGAAGTCTTGGTCCAACCCGGTAATGATGATGAAAGTTCTGTTCCCTATTCTTCGTTCCAATCCATGATGCCTAGAGGGGCAAGTGGATTTCGTTCACCTAAATGGTAAGTGGAAGAAGTTGTTGTTCCCCCGGTATTAAAATTTGTTGACACGGCCAAGATTGGCCTAGACACCACTGAACTAGAATAATTGGAGGTTCACCAGGAAGAAATAGTTCCTATATAAATATCGAAACACGGAAGGGTCAATTGATTTACCGACCAAACAATAGAAGCGTCCAGAAGAAATGTAGAAGAAGAAGGACCTGTGGGTTGGGGACCCAGCCAAGAGGGTTTGACAAAAGAATTGGGAGAACATGCCGACAGAATTATGCTGCCTTCTGAGCCTGTTGTAGGTCCAAATCCTGAATTCACTATTATACAGGAATGGGTCGAATAGTGTGAGAAAATAAGGTTAGCTCTCAAAAAGAGTTACCAGTTGCAATTAAGTGAAACTATGAGACCGAAAAGAGAAGTTTGGAGTTTGAAGAAGAAATTTTCACGTTTAAAAAGGAAGGTAAAAGTCTACAAATGGAGGTCAATAAAGCCGAAGGTTCAAGTCTCCACTATGGCTACCCAGAGTTGCCCAATCGAAGAATTATTTGAATGTTGGGAATTCATATTGGCCGCTGAAATTCAAAAATGGCAGTCTGCACTAAGCGACCACAAGAAAGAAATAGCTAGGTTTTGAGAACAGGTTGTTGGAGTCATTAAAGGGTACATAGATCAATTATGCAAGGCTCAGCTGAAGCAGGCCAAACATAAGGCTAGGATAGAAGAGTTGGAAGAACAGGTTCAGTTGCTAAAGACAGATAAGGAGAAGATGTTATCCCTAGAACAGCAGGTAATGGCCTGCAAACCTCCTGCACATAGCTATCCCTTATTCTTTCATGAACCATTTCTTTTCTTTTGTCTTGAAATTATATATAAGGAGATTTGGTATGAAATTGAGGACCCCATTCAATTTCTCTATATTTTAAAAATTCATGATGTTATAAGACAACATTTAATGTGTGAGCTCTACATGCATGGGTATTATTTAAGGCATGATCAATCCTTTAAGCCATTCCATTCGTGGGGGACATCCATTTTAGGGCTTTCACATCCTATACCATCAATCAGATTAAGTGGAAAAAGGCCTAGGCTACATTTGAATAAAATCAAGCCAGAAAGCCATTAAAGGTAAGAACAGTGCATGGTCAGTACACAAATATTTACAATAAACATTATACCTTTCCTCAGATTGAGGGTCGAAAGTAACATATGACAGCAACTAAGAAGTGGTGTGTTGACCTGTGTGTCAGCCAGACTATGACATTTCGTCAGGAAGCCCTGGACAGTTGTCAGAAAACATGGATGTTGTCCTCTTCAGTCATCAGGGGAAGAGAACCATTTGGGGCACATAACTTTTCACGTGTCTTAGAAATAATTCCGTGTTATGTGGCATGTATTCATACCTGTGTGGTTATATGGATGGGATTGAGATTTTTATTTTCTCTTTTATGGCGGCCAGCTGAACAGTATACTCCTGCTTATAACGTTGAACCTAACTGGTGGAAAGACATTGTTTTTACAGAAAGCCACCAGGAACAGAGATGGCAGTAGAATATGACCTCACACAGCTTCATACCGATCACATTCAGTCCAATCCGGACCTGACGAGACGACGAGCTACATGAGGACATGCAGATAGATCAGTTGGGGGGAGATGTTGGGCACCAGATTTGTATACTTTCTTCTCTCATTTTTACCCTACCTTTCTATCTCTTTTTGCCATTAATCATATTAAAAGCATGAGGTAAAACCCTTCTTCCTATATTTTATGGCATATTTGATTAATGATGTACTCACCATGGAGGTTTTAAATTTTTATGTATTAACTCCTATATTTCTTTAGATTTGGCTACAAAAGGCGCATTACGGCCGCAAGACAGGGCACAACCCATCATTTTCCAGCACCTCCCTTATTTTCTGCTATAACATAACAGCCATGGATGTATCAGTGTTATCTTTTGGTTTCTTACGGTTTCTTGCTGGGAAACTTGGTTTTCGTTGTAACAATGTGTAATTTTGTAACAATGGAGTTGTTGGGAGAAATTGGGGGATCTTAGGACTATGGTATAAAGAAGCCCACGGGCTACGAATCAGGAGACCCTTACACATATAAATATCTTGTAATTAATCTTCCTATTATTATTTGAATACACAACAACTTGTTTTTTCTCGTGTAATACTTGCGTTTTCGCAACCCTGATCCAAGAGTTGGGCCCACTCTTGTGATCAGGTGCTGTGTTCTTCTTTCTTTTATTTCAGTACTATGTTTTGTGTGACTCTTTAATTGTTATTACAGTTACATTAATTTATGTTGATGATTTTTATTTTTGTAGTTTATTTATTGATGTTACAATGATATTTGTGTTATAGAAGAAACCTATTATTCATAGCAGACCATGTTCTTGTATCTGCATATAATTTGTCGTTAGCCTTGAAATAACTAACACCCTTGAGTTGATAATTTATGTGGAAAAAGGATTGAATCTTGCTCATATATGGACACCAATAGTAGTTTTAATGATGTGTTATGTGTTCCTACCCTTTCCTGCAACCTTCCATCTATTTATCAAATAACTCATTCAGGTGAAGGGTAAATGGTAGAATTCTCACCTCCTGATGTTGTAATTAAGGACCTAAGAGATCCAATACATATTTTATCTATTGCCATTGTTGATGATTTCACAAGGTTGTATAATTTTGTTAAATTTGGTTCATCATGTCTTCCCTCCGTTTTTGTTGTTCATAATGATGAAGTGAGAAAACTTTGGCATGAGCAATTTGGTCACTTAAAATATCACTCTCTGCAAACTCTATGTAAAGAAAATATGGTGACAGGTCTTCCTATGGTATCTTGCTGAGATGTTTTTTGTTCTAGATGTGTACTTCGAAAGAATCATCATGATAGTTTTGAAAAATGTGCCTCTTGGCATGCTTCAGCCCCTTTGCAGCTTGTGCACAGTGATTTATGTGGTCCACTTCTAGTGGTTTCTTTCTCCATTTACAAGTACTTCTTAAATTTCATTGATGATTTTTCCAGACACACTTAGATATACTTCTTAAAACTCATGAGTGAATTTTTTAACATGTTGTTGACCTTTAAGGCCTTTGTTGAGAAACAATCTAGACATCACATTCTTAAGTTAAGATCTGACAATGGAGGAGAATATGATAACAAAATTTTTATCCAATTTAGCACTGAGCATGGCATTCAATTGCAACATACTGTTCCATATACTCCACAAAAAAATGATGTAGCTAAAAGGAATAATCGCACTCTAAAGAAAATGGCTAATTGTATGCTTCAATCTAAAGGACGAAGTCTTAATATTTGGGCAAAAGCAATTAACTGTGCAAATTACATAGTAAATCACACTCCTACTAAGGTTTTAAGGAATATAAATGTAGAAGATGCCTAGAGCTCAATCAAACCATATCTAAGTCACTTTCGTATTTTTGGAAGTGAATATTGGGCCCATATTCTAGATGTGAAACATAGAGCCTTATAACCTAAGAGTGAACAATTCATTTTTTGTTCATTATTCTGAAGATGTCAAAGGATATAGACTTATTCAACCAAAATCCAAAAATGTAATCATTATAAGAGATGTAAAATTTGATGAAAATATATCGGCATGTGAGCCTAGTTTGGCAGGCATGCTACCTTTGGCCTACGAGCTTGATTCGACATATGTGGCACATCTCTCTATCTCTTCTATTTTTGACAACATTCATTCTAGTTTAGATGATGACAGCGAGGATGACAATCCTCCTCCACCTCCTCAAGGTATTCATTCAACTCCACATCTTCCAATGTGGGTTCTCTCTACTTAGGATGCAACAGGTTCTCTTGCTGGTGACCCTACATATCAACATTGTACACGTTCTCAGTTCGAAAGAGCATCTTCCTTATTGGCTCAAGTTTCAGAAAATCATGATCCAAACACCTTCAAAGAAGCTTCAGGTCATTAAGATTGGGATTCAGCTATCAATGAATAATATCGTTCCTTATTGGAAAACGATACTTGGGATCTTGTTCCTCTTCCAAAGGGAAGAAAAATTGTCTGATGCAAATGGGTTTACAAAAAAACGTTTGGACCAGATGGAAAATTTGATAAACATAAAGCTCGTCTTGTTGCTAAAGGATTTTCACAAGTTGAAGGCATTGAATATACTGAAACCTTCTCCCATGTTGCCAAAATGAATTCTATCCTCGTTCTTTCCCTTGTAGCCTCCTTTAAATGGTAAGTCCATCAGATGGATGTTAAATCTGCCTTCTTACATGGGGATTTGCATGAATAAATCTACATGGAACAACCCCCTGGATTTATCTGAAATGACTCTAGTCTTTTTTTTCGCCTTAAGAAGTCTCTCTATGGTCTCAAACAAGCCCCTAGGCTTGGTTTGCAAAAATGGATAGCTTTCTCGTAGATATTGGCTTTTCTAGATGTCATTCCAACAATACTGTCTACACCAAGAAAGTGGGTAAGTCCTTAATCATCATTGTTCTTTATGTTAATGATCATATCCTTACTGGTAGTGATCCAAACCATATAAACCTTGTGAAGTCTAGCCTTAAAATGAAGTTTGAAATGACAGACTTAGGACACTTGCATTATTTCCTTGGTTTTCAAGTCTTGCAATCCAAAGAAGGTATTACCCCTTCTCATTCCAAGTATTCTTGTGATCTTCTACACCACTTTAGCATGGATAATTGTAAGCCAACCCCTTATCCTTTTCAATCTAGAGTCAAGCTTTCAATCACGTGTAATTCCCCCGAAGTTGATGCTACCTTATACTGTCAACTTGTTGGTAAAATTTTGTATCTAACCTATACTCGTCCTGATCTTTCCTTTGTCATTGGTATTGTTGCTCGGTTTATGCACCAACCTCATGAAAGTCACTATAAAACAACTAAAATAATACTTCGATATATTCTAGGTACAATTCAGTTCAAGATTCATTATGGTGCAGGAGCATCTCCATTTTTGATTGGTTTCACTAATTCTGATTGGGTTTTTGACCCTGATGATCGAAAGTCTAGTGCAAGTTATATATTCGCTCTTGGTTCAGGAAATATTATATGGTATTTTAAGAAACAAAGTGCCATATTTATTTCTTCAATGGAAGTAGAGTATTGTGGTGCAGTTGAAGCCAGTAAGGAAGCCCTGTGGCTTTGTGAGATCCTGTCGGAATTTGGTCTTCATGAGAAGCATCCTAATACACTTTTATGTGATAATCAGAGTGCCATTTACCTAAGCAAAGATCTAGTTCAGCATCAATGCATGAAACACATTGAGCTACACATACACATTATTAGAAAGCTCATTCTTGATCACATTCTTGAAGTGCAATATTGTTTAACCAATGATCAAGTTGCTGATATCTTTACAAAGGCTCCTAGAGAAGTGAAGTTTACCAAAATTTGTTCTATGCTTGGAGTTCAGGAAATTTAACACTAAGGGGGGATAGGCTCTAGTGCCTCCTTCCTTCTCCTATTGTGTCACCTTTGTAAATTCTTCAATCCTATCCCAAGTTGTTCTTAAGGGGGAATGTTAGGATATTCTGACACATAGGATATAGTCTCCTATTGTGTGACCTTTGTAAATCCTTCAATCATATCCCAGGTTGTTCTGAAGGGGGGATGTTAGGATATTCCGACACATAGGAAATAGTTAATTATACCTTGGTCTAGTGTAGATTTAGGTAAAATGTTTTTCTTTACTATTTACATTTGTAACTTATAATCAAACTGTCACAATATTTAGTGATCTGACGATTCATTATTTCCTCGGTATTACCGACACTTGATCTGTAGCTTAACACCTGATTTCTCCATGATCTCTATTTAAATAGCATGGAGGCTCATTTGTCGGGTAACCATTTATGAGAAAATATTATGTAAATTTTCTTTCTTTATATTAATAAATTTCCTGAAGTGGGAGAGTTGGCTCAAGTCGTGGACTATTTCCCTCTTCGAGGGTTTCAACCATGTCAAATACTGGTGTACTAATCTATGTGCTGTTTGTGAGTGGTGAACTTTGGTGTTTGATATAAGGAACTTACCTGTAAATTCCTACAACAACATATTAAGAAAGGTATATGAGCCATAGATACTGATCTTTGAACCAAAATTGATTAGGTACAAGCCTCCACATATATGTGTGTGTGTGTGTGTGTGTGTGTGTGTGTGTGTGTGTGTATTATTTATTATATATATGTAAGCCACTAGTATTAATGGGAACCATGCGAGTCATAGAATCATATAATCCACTACAAAATTATGTAAGACAATGTTGATGCAATCATTGACCCAATCCTTTGTGATGAGTTGTGATATTAGAGTATGAGCTCAGAGAGATATTTAGTGTGTTATGTAGAGGTGAAAATGAGTATAGATAAGGGTATATGGAACTATACAAACCATCAAATCACATAAAATACGAACCATTGTGAAGATGCGTTACTGTGAGGGATGCTAGCCATAGTAATTCATTTTAATTGAAATTTCCATACCTTGGATTTATGATCATTTATACAACGATAATGAGTCTCCAAATATAATGAGTCTTCTTTAGGAATTCCAACAAAATGTGATATTTAAAACTACCATCCATTAACCTTAGCTCTGATACCATGCTGAGAAATCAATAAGCACATAAATGTGACAATTTCTCTTACTTGATAATTACTTGTGACATTTAGGTTGGCTTATTATTATTATTTTGTGTTTTTATTTTAATCAAGAAATTACCAAAACACAAAATATATAAATATCACAGCGAACAAGAGACACAAGATATAGGATCCAATCTATGGAAAAAAACCCACAAGGGGGAAAACCCGAAAAATATTCTCTTCTTATAGAATCATATCAAAATGAGAAAAATAGGACCCATGAAAAAATTCCAACCTTTCAAGAACCCTAGTTGAACCCTCCTTTAGGATAAATTTTTCATCAACAAATATAACACCAAATATAACCTCAAGTTCAGAACTAACAACAGTCTTCAACATACCATGTGAGCTTCAAGAAGAATCAAGCTTTAGCTTCACTCTTCTAATTAACTTTGTTCCTTTCTCTTAGATCCATCACAAAGGAATAGATGAACATATGTGATGAAATAATTATTCTTAAATGAGCTCAAATTGACGTATATTTATACTTTATTAGAGGGGTTTAAATAGATATTTCTTCTTGGGCAAGGCCAACTTGATAGGCAGTGGTCGATTGGGCTTCTTGAAGCAATTTTTGACCCAATTTACATCTTCTAAAATTTTCCTTTACTAATATATGAACAAGCCTTTTACTTTCAACAATACAAATAATAATGAGCATGCATAACATGCTTGAATAATATATATATATATATATATATATATATATATATATATATATATATATATATATATATATATATATATCATTCTTTTCTGGAAGGTTTTGTGGCTTTTCCACAACTCGCAAACATAGAATTCCGCTTTCTTCCTCCTTATTGGATCTGCATTTTAATGAGGGAAACAACACTTGGGCATTTGGTGAAATGGAGGAGGCTGCATGAGTGCTGGCCTCGATGTCCTTTCTTTCCTCATCTGAGCTTGAACTTGTACTACTTCTTGAACCATGATCGCTGTTGGAAGCACTCTGCACAGGAAGGGATTTCATTTTGCAAGGAGAGAATATTGGAGCAAACTGAATGGTGGATTTGAAGGGTCACTTTTTAGGTCAGAGGATGGAGGATTCAGGTGGAGGGCTAGGGAGATGGAGGGATAGCTTGGCGGTGAGGATGAAAGGGTCGAAAAGGTCCGGCTCCTCCCAACCCACAAAAATATTCACCTCCTTGCCCACGGTAGTCGAGGAAGGAGGTCTAAAGGTGAGCCCTTGCCCACCAGCTCTGTGGCACCGCATATTATGTCATCTCGACATGGAAGAGGCAGGAGAATGAGAGGAATATAGAGGGGAGGGGGAGACCTTTGGAGCATCCAAGGTGCAAGACTTCCCAGAGAAGCAAAAACATGGAAATGAAACATAACTGAGGGGTTGTGGCATGACAGAGATGTTGGAGGCAACAACACAGAGCCGAAGGCAAAGACGAATGGAGGAGGGTTGGAGTAGGGGCGGTGGATTTATGGGCATGGGAGTAGGCCAAGACAGGACGAGCAAAATTAATGACCAGTAGTCGAAGGACGTCGAAAGGAGGCTAGTGGGGGTGGAAAATAAATGAGCCATGCTCCAACATTTAACATGGGTTGGGCGACCATGTAAAGGCGTGTGGGGAGGATAGGTATCCTGCCACATGGCACCTAGGTGGGACACCATCTCAACAAAAGGTAGTGGGATTTGGCTCGGTTTAGTATAAATTACTCGCATGACAAGCCACGACATTGCTCAAGATCGAACACGAGGCCGGTCAATCATTATGAGGCCGAACTTACCACTCTGTTATTAGTGCTAATTCTCATGATCATTTATATTGTTAGTAGCTTATGATTCAATAGTAAAATCTCAATTAAGTAATCTTTTCCTCTCTCATATAAAGTATTAAAGAATTATAATTTTATAATAAGAATGTTATCTTTTGTATGGTATGAATATATTTGTTCTCAAATATGGCTGACAGACTCCTGTTTATGAGAAAAGTTTGATCAATGGATAGTGATCCATGCAAGACAATAGAAAAACCTCTAAGCACGTTAGTTTTTCAAACCCTAATTTTCTGAAGACATGGTGATAATAGATTACCATGTACATGGAAGTAAAGGTACATGAATATTTGTCTTCATTATAATAGAACATTAATGATCATTACTTCTCAAGGTCAAATGGAGGTTATCTAAACATTGTAGTAATAATTCCATTTGGTTTATGTTAAGGAATGATTCCAAGCATACATGATTAAGGCTACAAGTATCAAACATTTTATCACTCTTGCTAAAGGGATATATCAACAAAATGTAATATAACAAAATGGATACAATACAATATATGGATATTTTATCCAATGAACCCAAACACACACACAAAAACATATATACATTGAGGAAGAATAACACACATTAATGAAGTGGAGCACATGAATTTTAAGCTGATAATATATTTCACATGCATTACAAAAGATATCATATGTGTGTCCAAATAGATGAATACAATGCATTGAACACTACACATTCCAAAGCTAAGTGGAGTGTTGTGCAACATTTGAAATAAGGAATTAAATGAACCACCCAATAAGGGGATGCAACGATTAAATAATTTTTGAAAAATGTATGAAGATGGATAGTAAGGAATACATCCAATGCATTTTTCAAAGTGTGATAGGGCCAAGTGGCACAATGCGATTACTACAAAGTCAGTGATCAACATTCTATCAAAAACGTACCATGCAATAATGAACAATGCATTGAATATGAGAGGAGGCAATTTTGGATAACAAAATTAATTATATTAAAGAAAAAAGTGTTGAAACATTGTGATACAATGGGAGAGCCGCAAAAAAAAAAGAGAGAAGACCACCACCCTACAATGAAAGGAAAATACAAAGTGTTGTGTCGAGAATAAATTATGCGCATATATAATAATGTGATGATAGGGTTTCCACAAAAGAACATATTAGCACATGGAGGATTAATATTTCAAAGAAATATGACAATAAAAGTATCAATTTAAGATGATAGTGTGTCACGCTCTACACGCAATACCTCAATGTTGTTGAAAATTCAATAACAAGTGTGGACATGTGTAAACGACATATATTGATTATTGCAGAGGGTGATTTATCAAACAAGGGAATCCCATATGTTTGATGGATGCAATGGGGTTACAAGAAATTCTACATACATCAAAACAATTCGCATTGGCAATATAAACTAAACATTACAAAGCATGGCATATGATAATACACTACGAAATGCATTGCGATGGAGACCATATCATTTTCTACACTTGAGTGATGTATTATGTGTGTGTTGGAGAATGGAAAATGTTTCAATTAGAATGATAAATCATGTTAATATTGCAGAAAACATATAAAATATGTTAAAGAAGACAATGAAAGCCCACACTCAAAGATTTGGTAATATACTATGACGAGGAAGCTATGTCGGATGCCATGGGTGGGGCATTATTTCCAAACAATGTGTTGGATATTAGATTATAATAATTTGGCACATAGACTATTTGATAATTACATTAAGAAACACAAATCATGCACTATTTCCATTTGAGAAATGATACATGGGCATACATATATTGAAGGGTTCCCATATTAGGTTGATGTGACCATTCCAATGCTCATAAAGACTACTGGAACATTGAAAAATGAATAATGGTCACATTGTAAATACATCATCTATCAAATGTGTGTGATAACCATATATTTGGGTTTTTGAGGAGGTGAGGTCTTAATGACAGCAAGGGAATGTGCCAAATGCCATCATATACAAGTGCATCACATATGTCCAGATCCTAGTCCTAAAAGTTGTCTCTAATCATTGCCCTAGTGCTTACACAATGGAAGGTTATCAATGGATACATTCAAGTGCACTATGCATCTCCAGACCCTAGGATCATGGACCTATGTCTTTGAATTTTGTGATGGTGTTATTGCACTAGATGAATGTTAGTTGCAGAAGCATGTTATAAAGAAAAATCCATAATGTTATATGTCTAAAGTGTGGAGACACTATAGTACCCTCTTCCCACATCTACCCTTGTAACTAGCCAACCGGGGTAAACATGCGATGAGAGGATAATATAATGAGATTCAATCTCCTAGGTGACCTCAAGGAAGTGGAACCAATGAAAAATAAACATACAAACACTTTACAACAACAGCAAAACCCCAAGGGGGTAACCCAACCATTCAGGCCTCTTACCCCTGGGTCACAGTAACATTTTGACCTCTTTGAGCCATAACCTCATAAATAACACTGCATGCTAGCATCCAGGGGGCTACAACCCTAGGGATAACACTACATGCCAGTAGCCATGGCCCCAAAAACTCAGTTATTTGCGTGCATCTCAAGGTTTTGAGCCACCTTTTCATGCCTAGAAACCAATATTTTTCCAAGAGCTTCATGAAAATTTCAAAGAAGATAAATAAAAAAAATACAATTATAAGGAAGAAATCACATCATTAAGAACTCATTTAGACCCCTCTTAACCATGACAGGGATTTTGTCAAAAATTTCACAAAAATTGAATCTATAAGTGTAAACAACAAAAATAGCAAAGGGGTCTAATATTTATCTGATAATCGCTAAGAAGCATTTCTCCCATACATTGTTAACTACAATACCATCTATTTGGCCATATATACATTGTATAATAATTTACAAGTAAAAACATAGGGAGAGCCATACATCATCACTATAAAAATACATGCTCATAACCAACATGATAACAACAAAAATACCATGGATACAACAACAATAGAATCCACATATAAATCAATAAATTTTCATACCAGATACCAAGGGAATGAATTTCTCATTAATGAATGTATAAATCAACCATAGATGGGACTTCCACATTCCACCTGACCATAGATTGGCTGAGCCAAATCTCACTTCATCAAATCACCCCCATTCCATTTTCCAAGCTTGAATGTAGATCTCATCAAGCACGTCAATCAAACCAATACAGGGCTTCCAGAGGCCAAACCACCTCAACCTTAAACCAGTGATTCCACCTCAGGGTTGGACATCACAACCATCACTGATTAGTCTCTATCCAAGTTTTTCCAGGGCTCCAGAGTGTTTTTTCCAATGATAGATTTGAGAAATAGTAACTCAACCTCAAATGTTATGGGGCTTCCAAAGCGTTTGTCCAACCAAGGCTTCCAGGACTAGTAACTAAACCCACCTAGGGTTTCCATAGCATTTTTGAAACCAATGCTTCCAGGATTGGTATCTCAACCCATAGTTTTCCATCAAGCTTCAATATTTTTTGTTGAGAAAAGTCTTCTCGGAACTAATAACTTAACCCAAAACTAAATTAATCATGAGAACCAACTATAAAAAAAAATCAATGGAAATAAACCAATAACACGATGGCTATCTAGGAAATGGAAAGGCTATGAATATCCACTATCAATCCAGGAAATCCTCCATGACAATGACAGATCATAATCAAGAAACTATATGCAATACTATGCATGCCAAATATAGTGAGGAAAACATACATGCAACTCAATACCTGCAGTCAAAATTCATTGTAGTTGCTAATCTTGATGTCCTCTTGCGCTTCCATTCTCTTCCTTTGCCCTCTTCTTCCAAATCACCAAGTATCCACACTTTCCAAGAGTGCTCCAAGAAAATTCTAACTATCCAAGAGTATGAGGGAGAGAGAGAAAATAATGAGAGCTCGAAAACTACACTGAAAAAATCTTACCAACTGATCCTCATAAGCCTTTTTATCAATGAGGCCTCTATTTTATTCATTTTCCATTATTTTCCCTTGTTTTCCTCTTGACATGCAACTTGTGACCTTTCACCTTCATTTTCTCCTATTTTCCATTATTTTCATAAATAAAATGCCAATTAATGCCTCATTCCTTTCAAAAACCTTTCCCATTTGCTTTGCCAATTTCCTTTTGCCATAATAACTGAAATGAACACTCGCTAGGATGTTTTCCCCATCATTCAGCTTGGAATACATGTCCCATCAATCATGGTATTATTTTAACTTTATAACATGGAATTTTCACAAGGGTTGTTACAGAACCCTCCCCTTTGGTGGAACACCATCCTTAGTGTTCAATGACACCTAAAAACCAGCAAGCTGATAAAAACAAAACAAACCGCCTATGGAGATTTATACATGTAGCTTGTTGCAGTATTTACAATAACCATTGTTGAAAACATAAAAAAACATATCATTTACTGTAGCTTTATAACACAACTCATTACAATATTTACAATAGAAACCACATTTTCTTCCACCAAAAAATAATCATACTTCCTATAGAGCTTTATAAATCCATCTCAACGGAGTATTTACAATAATATAAACATATACACATATGCACATTTTCTCAACCAGCAAATAAAAGGATATGATTCCCATATCAACAATAAGGGAGTCCATAGGCTCACGCTAGTCTCATTGTAGTACTGGGATTCACCTCCTTCCTTGGAAGTCCAGAATCCATTATCAAATTCAGAGCTACATTCAATGTCCAACATTACAATCCAACACTACTGTACCATCAATGAACAGTTACCGACTCATTTTTCCAAGGCACACTCTCAATGTGAATTTGATTCCATCCAAAACTAATAATGACCAAAACAAATTCACCTCGACCTTCCCTTCTCTGCTACACATTCCCTCAAGAAATCTGCTCACCACCTTTTGTGTAGTCTCACACCTTCCAAGTTCCTCTAGCACCCCCATCCCGAGTAGTCCATGCCTTGGCAAGGCTTCCTCACATCAAAAGATACAAAAACTAAGTAATATACCTTCCTCAAAAACATCATACTGGTCATAGAATTCTCATGTAAATCAATCAACATTGTTGGGTACAAGTGACCCATAATGGACTTGCTCCTGACTTTTCTTACCAACATACTACTACCTATTTCAATTCCTTTTTTTGTTGCTTCTAATGCTTGCCATCAGTTTCAACTATCCCGAGCTGGAAATTTCCATGCCTTCCTCTACCAAGAACATAATTCCCATTAGACTCAAAATGAATTGAAATAAAATAAAATAATACCTCATTAGTAGCTTGTCAATAATGTACACTTGTAATCCTATTCACTTCCTTTCAAAACAAGTCAAACAAGTTGTTTGATGAAATCCTCATATATAAACATACCACATAAGGTTCACTCAAAATGCAATAATCATAGGACAAAATCATGAATCACATGAAATCATCACAACCATAATCATAAATCACATGTAACCATAATAAGTCAGAATCGTAGATCACATGCATAATATAACTGAAATATAATATCAATACTTATCTATCCTCGACCCTTAATTTTTCCCTTGTTCTTTTGTACACACACTGGATTGGTTGCCACACCCTGTAAGCACCCAATACCTTTGCTTCTCTTCAATCACATACACATACACAAAATGTAGATCACAACACATACATCGACACATGGTGTACAACAGAACACAATACATACAACCACACTGACATACAACACAATACACACTCTTACACTAGCATAAAACACATACACCTACACCCAGTGTACAATACAACAAAATACATATACATATACAAAGTACAACATAATGAATACACATGTCACGATACCACGACTATACCATGCACATACATAGTACTGCATGCCACACAAGATGTACAACATGCACACAATACCACATGTATACTAGTACCATATGCACAACATGTATACAGTAATACCTATACACAACACTAAAAGCACAATGTGTGCACAACATCACATGTGCACAACACCATCTATACAATGTGTACGCAATGCCAAATGTACACCACACCACCTGTAAAATGTGTACACAATACCACATGTACAAAACACCACATACACACAACACCACATGTACAATCATGCACAGAATAGCATATGTACATAACACCATATCTGCTACATGCACACAACACCATATGTACATATCACTGCATATTAAACATGTAAATAGCACCATACGTACACAACACCTCATATCCAACATGCGAACAACACCATATGCACACAACACTGCATATCCAACATGTGCCCAGTATGATATGTACACAACACCACACATCCAACATGTACATAACACTATCTATACATATCATTGTATACAACATCATATATACAACATGCATACAACATCATATGTAAATAGTACTACATATGTTACATGTACACATCACGATAGCCACAATAATTGAATATACAACATGTGCAACATATACACAACAATATTTCTGCACATCCATAGACCACACATTGATCCCACAAGAAACCTTGCTTCTAGTGTCTTTCCACTATCCATGCTTATCCTAGCATGTCGCAAAGAACACTGCTTTCATTTCGCTCATGTATCTCTCATTATTTCTTGTACATAACATAAACATAGGCATACTAAAAGAATATAATATAAATTCATGTCCACATGATACTAACCTCATAGATATTTCAAGGGTACTCTTCCCCCTTGATTCCCCATAAGACTAGGAATATATTCATGTCATTCACCTCCATGAGCGATAATTCCTTGGCAAGAATGTTCCCTGATAACCCTGTCAGACACGAAATACATAAATACATGTATGCATATATAAAAATAAACATAATCACGATAAAAAAAAAATTGCTATATATCATAAGGTCTAGATTAAGAGAACTTCATTTTTTCTTACACAACATGAAAATATTTGATAACAAGAGTTCCAACCATAGGAAAGGCATACAACATCTTAGATCCATTCAGTTTACCTACTCTACCATCGTCCATTTACCCAATGGACTCAACCAATCCAACCAGATGTCATATTCTTACCTTCCACTGTGCTTACTCATGCACCGAGCTTCATTCAGGTCTTACATTACCTATTAGGTTTTATTCAGCTCTCCCTGAGCTCCATCAACTTTCCTCTTTCCCAACCAATTCCAATACTCTCAAACAAAAGGCAAGAAAAAGAAACAACAAGAAGAAAACCATGAAAATAATAACAATACGACACCACAAACAAAGTTCCATGATCTTTCACTAGACGCAATCAAGACCACAAATAAAGTGTAAAAAACACAAAATACCAAAAGTACAAGACTAGACACAACCACCATGACTCAATTCCCATGGTTCCCAATGCTTCCCTGAGAAAATTCAACTCGAACATTTTCAAAGATTTCGTGGAAGTCTCTTTTTCCATGCAATCCCCTACATCATACTGCCATAAAAACATAACTGTCAGTGCATAGTAAATATAACAATATAACATTTATCTAACCTTGTTGTGCCAAACACCTTGCCTTGTAACTGAACACACACATATTAGTCACATGTTCCAAATATCAAGACAACATATTTACTAATTTTCAATCGGAATTTACCAAGTATAAAACCATGTCATAATCAACAATCAACTCACAATCATCAGTCATAATACATGATCATACAACTATCTCCTACTTACACTCAATTACATATCAATTGTATTAACGCATACATGTTATCACAACTGGATTAAAACAAGATCATTAATTCATGGAATCTTAGAGAAACATGCTCATATCATGCGATTAATCAAACATTCAAGATTAAATAGTCGACATGATAGACACCAACATGCAAACACGAAATAGATGACATAATCAATATTCAAGCACAAACTATGCGACATAAGCAAACTCATACCCTAATGCATCTCAGGGGAGGCTATCTTGTTTGCACAATCAATCTAGATTAGCACAATATAACTTCAAAACACATAAACTCAACCTAAATAAGGTTATGATATCCATAACAATAATTAACTAACATATTCACATCATAAACTCATAAAAAAATGTCATTCATGCATAGTGACCACAGATGCATAGCCAACCTAGATTAGTATGACATAATATCTCCAATAATTTGACTCATACCTAAATGTCATAACCCTAACCATTTTCCTATTCTAATCCAAAATATACATATAACGTCAAGGTATCAATGTTATAGCCCTAATCATCAAGTTAACTACCGTATAACAACAATAATTTAACATATAACATGCTCATAGACAACATATAACATAGTCATAGATCTAAGTACAAGTTAACATATAACATATTCATCAGGTTAATACCATACTTGAGTAACTAATGCATGTACATATGATCACACCAGTTAACTAACGTCTCTCATAACATCAATAGAATGAGAGGCATACACATAGCCATAATCATATGATTATACTAATAAACTAGAATTTATCACATATCTAGCCATAATAATAATAGAATAACAAACATATAAGTAACCCTAATGCTTACAATAACCATGAGTCACATACCTGAATTCCAAGCACAAAAAATTGTATGATGATCTTCTCTTACCCCAAAGTCCATTGTTGCAATGTCACTTTAATGATCTACATCTCCTGATCTATTTTAGCCAACACATTAGCATCATAACATACCAATATCATCATGATGACCTAATTCCATAGAATGACGTTATGCACAAAAACCTCAATCAAACTAATGCAAACTTGATCATGTGCACCCACTTGACATGTATAACCAATCATGAACAACCAATGCATGTCCAAGGTATAAAATCGCATACAAAAGCATACATGGACAACACACAAGAACGACCAATACATGACCTAAAATAAACAATAAATCCATATAGAACATGTACAAACATGTAAGAAAGTGTGCACGAACAATACATAAGTGTGAAAAACACATAACCAATCGTACACTCATGACAACATATTGACAACAACAGCATCAGTACTTCCATGGTGACACTACTACCATAATGGACAACACAACATGGTGATGGGCCTCTAAGTTAGGCATAAAATAAGGCCCATCTAACCTTTCTTAAGCTCATCTACCTTCCTTATGCACATGAATATATATATTAATTCTCTCCTTTTGCACTTAATAATGTTTTCTTATGCTTTAATATTTTCTTAGGCATGTTTAAAGGTAATTGCATATTTGTTCCTAATATTGGTTATTTTTGTAGAATAATGTGAGAATATTTAGCACATCATGTAGATTTGGAGAAGGAGATAATTTAGGGACTCACTCCCTGCAACTGGAAGACCAAGAGTGAATAATAAATGAGCACAATATCAGGAAATTAGGGAGAAATATTCGAGAGATTAAAGTGGTTTTCCACCCTCCTTAACTATCAAAGGTAGCCAAAGGGTCCTCATGAGATCCCCTCTAGCAATTCGAATTCCAGAGGTAGCCAAGCGACTTAAGACCAAGTACAATCAGGCCATACTTCACTTGGAGTCAAGTGGATTCATACCTATTTTTTAGGGGGTTGTTGGTAGCTTCCCTTGAGGATAAATAAATCTAATTAAGAGCTAATTAGGGTCGATTTTCCACACCATTCTAGTCGATTTGATTCCATTCAAAATTTTTTCTACAAGCTATTAGGATTTTGTTGTTTAGGACGTTCCGGATGTAATAAGGCTATATTTTTAGTGCAATGAGTATTCAAATGACTTTCTATTGATCTAGTTCCAGAGAGCTTGGATTGTGGGTTAGGGCCCAAACCATGTGCCTCAACTTCTCTAATGTTTCCATTCTTTTCTTTCATGTCATTTAGCTGGTTTTCCTTTTGAGCATTTAGCTAGTTTGTTGGTATTTTTATTGATGTTTTCATTGCTTCCCGTTGTATTTTTCTATAGATTTAATCTTCTTCTCTGTGTTGTAGAATAGCTGATAGACTCGATAAAGTTGTGAGGCAGTCTTCCCCTCTCATCTATATCAATAGAGTTCAAGCAGGGTAGACCTTCCCACAGGCTAAAAACTACTTTCTGTTCACTGTTTTTATCGTGCATTGTTGTCTGTTTTCTGAGCACGAATCTGTAGGTTTGTTTGCAGGAATAAGGATCAAAAGTTCTGAAGAAGTTCATTACATCGTTCTGCTTCATCTTCCAATTTCTCCCCATCTATGTGTTACACTTCTGAGCCTTGTTTTTACGGCTTCATTTCCTTCCTTTCTCTCTTCTTATCAGCTACTACACCTTTTTTTTTTCACAGAAATATATTAAAAGTTTGACCTCTGCCTGTTCTCCTCAAAATTCCCACTATCACACTTCGCATCTCACATGACCCCTTCCTTTTCCTTTGTCATTCTTCAACATCTCTGTGATTTTTCCTTTTCACCTCACCTTTACCTTTTTAACACCAAAATGCTTGAAAATCATTAAAATTCTACCCCTACCTTTTCTCCTTAGTTCTCCCGCTAACGTACTTTGAAAATCACAAATCACATTTCTTATTTCATTCACGTTAACACTTACCACTCTTTTTCGCCGATTGCAATAATTTCTTCGTACCCCACCACATCGCAATCACAAATCATATTTCTTATTTCATTTTTGTTAACACTTACCACTCGTTTCGACGATTGCGATCATCACTTCGTACCCTGCCACATCGCAATCGCAAATTGTAATGTTTCCATTTTTCCTTTAACACTTATTACTCCTGTCTACCGATTGCAATATTGTGATCATGCTGCACTGCCAGTCCCACAACCACGCCATCCCTATCGCAATCACATCTCAGATATTTCACCTTTTCAAAAATCGCACTTTGCATTTTTCTCCAGCTCTTGCACAACATTTCCACTATCCCTTTAATTTTGCGATATTGTGATTGCGATATCGCATATCACAAATTTTTCCTCCACCGCATCTCTTCCATCACACTTTTCAATTCATTCCACTCCAAAGCCCTTTTCTGTGATATAATAAGGTTTTATAAGGTTTAAACCCATATTTCCTCCTCTAAGCCTTGTTTCATGTGTTTGAGGCCTCCATTAGCCTCTCTAGCCCTTTTTCCTCCAAATTTCAAATCAAAACTTCTTCAAATTAGAATTAGGTTATGTATAGCTGCATAGATAGGATCATGATAGATAGAGTAGGCTGTGTTTAGCCTATTGGAAAAGTTAAGCATGGTTTAAATTATTTTCCTTTCTGCAACTTAAATTAGTTTCCTTTCTGTCATTTACTTTCAGAAATTTAGATTAGTTCCCTTTTTGTCATTTCTTTTCAGCAATTTAATTTAGTTTCCTTCTATCATTTCCTTTCTGAAATTTAGTTTAGTTTCATTTAAGTGTGATGGACTTCACTAGGAACCCTTAGAAATAGAACCCTTTCCTAAAGTGGAAGAGGATGACATGAAAAAAATGCATCTGTTGTGTATATAGCACTCTCACCTCCAAGTTTGTATGAACCCCAGGTTTATAAAGTATAGTAGGGCAGGCCCTGGAGTTGCAACACTCTTGGTGAAATATCAGGGCTCACCACATGGATGCAACAAACATATACACTGTAGGAATGAGAAAAATATATGCAACCAATAGAAAATAATGACCAACACTGCCCATCTAGTCTGAGGGTTGAACCATACTCCCATGCCACTCTGTGGTATCAGATATAAACCAAAAATAACGGAAAGTAGACATCACATAAAGAGAACGAAAACCATACACTTCCCGAGGAGAACATAACCACACTCTGATAACCCTCTGTAACACCCTCTTCCCACATCTACCCCAGTAACATTCCAATCGAGGTAAACATTAGATGAAAGGAATTTATAATAATATTCAACCTCCTAGGTGATATTAAGGAAGTGTAACTAATGGAAACACAACATACAAACCTTCCACATCAACAACAACACCCCAATGGGGTAACCCAACCATTCAGGCCTCTTATTTGTGGGTCACACTGAAATTTTAACCTCTTTGAGAAATAGCCGTAGGCATAACAATGTATTCCAGTGACCAGGAGGCTATAGCCATAGGAATAACAGTACATGCCAATGGCCAGGGCCCCAAAAAAATAGTTTTGTGCCTACATCTCCAGGATTTGAGCCACCTTTTTAGGCCCAAAACCTAGTGCTTGCCCATAACTTAATGAAAAGTTTAGATATTATAAATAGCAACATGACAATGATAATGAAGTATTGACATCACTAAGAACTCATCTAGACCCCTCCTATCCATGACAAGATTTTTTTCAAACATGTCACAAAACTTGAATATATTGTTGTACACAACATAACATAGAAAATGGGTCTCATACTTATCTGATAACGAATAAGAAAAATTTCTCCCCTACATAATTATTTGCAATACCATCTATTTGCTAATAGATACATTGTACATTATCTCACAAGTAAAAACACAGGGAAATTCATACATCATCACTATAAAAATACATGCTCGTACCCAACATAATAACAACATAAATACCATGGATAAAAAAACAATAGAATCCACATATAAATAAGTACAATTGAATACCAAATACCAAGGGTATGAATTTCTCATTAATGAATGTAGATACCAACTAGAGATGGGACTTCCACGTTCCACCCGACCAGAGATTGGCTAAGTCAAATCTCACTTTAGCTAATCACCCCCGTGCCATATTCCAAGCATGAATGTGAGATCTAATCAAACACATCAATAACAACCAATATAGGGCTTCCAGAGGAAAAACCACCTCAAACCTAAACCATTGATTCCACCTCACGATCAGACATCACAACCACCATGTATTGGTCTCTATCCAAGTTGTTACAGGGCTCGAGAATGTTTGTTCCAACTAGGGTTTCTAGAACTAGTAACTCAACCCCAACTGTTATAGGGCTTCCAAAGTACTTGTCCAACCACGGCTTCTAGGACTAGTAACTCAACCCATAGAGGGCTTCCTGAGCATTTTTCCAACCAAGGCTTCCAGGACTAGTAAATCAACCCACAATTGTCTGTTGGGCTTTCGAAGCGTTTATCCAACCAAGGCTTCCAAGAACTAATAACTCAACCCACAAATAAATGAATAATGAGAACCAAGCAGAAAAGAAATCTATGGAAATAAACCCACAACACAATGGCTATCTAGGAAATGGCAATGGGAGGAAAATGTTGGGTGTGCGTTATATTCTTTCCATGACTAGAATAAGGCACAATTTCAGGGGTAAGAGGGGGGTGGAACCTCCCTTACACTTGTGCAGGGCACAACAGGGGGTTCATAGCGGGGTGCATCCCCCCTTGTCAGGGGCTATGTAGGGGGAAATAGACCCACTGTACAGGGTCCAGTGCAGTGCCCCAGGAAAATTTATTTGGAGCCTATATTATTTGGCGGGACACACCTATGGTTTTGTGCATGTGTTTGCACATGGTTTTGGGCATGATGGTTTTCTACTCATGGTATTTTGTAGATCCGGTCAAGGGAACTACGATTATGTTCTAATTCATGGTTAATGGATTTTGTTTTATGAATTCCTTGACATGTATATCTATGTATTGTAATATCAAAAGGAATATAATGAAAAATCAAGCTGGTAGTCCTGATTTGGGATCTAGGCAAAAATCTCTATGTATATCTGTTTTATGTTTTATTCTCACACTATTGTTTATTTTTTTTGTTTTTAAGAATTCCTTTGTAGATAATTTATGTACAAGGTTAAAACCTACATTTGGTATCGAAGTTGTTTCGGCTTGAAGAGGGTGCCTTTGCTTCTGAGGGGTTTTTTTCTCAGGCATATGGTAGACCCTGTTTAGTGGGAGATATGCAAGATCGACTCTTGTGGTGGAAGAAGATGGTGAGTCATGGAAATATAGAGATCAAGAAATTTAATGGTCATAGTTTTGAGTTGTACAAGCTCAATATGGAGGATCCGCTGGTGGATAATGATCAGTGGATCACGATAGATCCATGTACTAAACCAACAAAAATTTCATATTAAGACTGGGCAAAGTTGGATCGAAAGGAAAAGGTCACAATACAATTGTGTATCTCAGATTTAGTATTGTTGAATGTATTCGGGGAATATACAACGAAGGCTTTGTGGGACAAGTTAGGGACTTTGTACCAATCTAAGTCTCTGGTGAATAAATTGTTCCTGCAGAAAAAGTTGTATAACCTTAGGATGAAGGATGGAGACTCAATAAAAAATCATCTAAATGCCTTCAATACTGTGGTAATTCAGTTTTCATATGTTGATATTAAAATATAAGATGAAGATAATTGCATAATTTTGTTTTTTTTCTCTACCAGATTCATGGGATAGTTTGGTTGTTGCAATAGGTAGCAATACAACTACCTTGAATTTAGATGAAATAGTCTCAGTCTTGTTGTAAAAGGAAATGAGACAAAAAAATATGTAGGGCCAAAATGGAGATTCATTTTCTGTATGAGGATGGTTCTAGAAGAGAAATAAAAATAAGTTCTCAAGTAGGTTATATAAATCTAGAGGAATATCTAAATCTCTAGGAAGTCCTGTAAATGTGTGTTGGAACTACGAAAAGGAAGGGTACCTCAAAAAGTACTGCATATCTGAATCTCCTAAGAAAGGAAATAGATCTGATGACTCTCCTTTGGTATAGGCTAAAGCCACTTTTAATGAAGGTGTGGATGTGTATTTTTCTTCTTCTTCATATACACATGTAGATCATGAGGCATGGTTGATTGAATCATATGCATCCTTTCACTTCACTCCCCATATGGAGTGGGTCTGAGAGTATGAAAAGTATGATGGTGGTGATGTCTTCTTAGTGGATGATAGGAATTCCATAATCATTGGAAAATTCAAGCTAAATCTGCAAGGTGGAAAGATTAGAACACTTCCTCTTATTTTTCATATTCCTGCATTGGCCAGAAATATGATTTCTGTAATAAATATGGATGATGTAGGTATAAAAATAGTGTTTGGGAAATATATCTACAACATGGTTTGAGAAGCACATATATTGATGTGGGAAGTTATTATTATACTCTATAAAATCTTCTGGGTAGCACGGTTATTGATGGGTGCAACAATTCTGTGGTTCCTGAAAGTGGAGCAAAAAGACTAACGGTCTCTGGAGAAAAGACCATGCTATGGCATCAAAGGCTTGGATATATTGGAGAGAAGGGCCTTTGAATACTGCATGGTAATGGTATGGTAGAAGGTATGTCTAATTCCTTTCCGTATTTTGATTTCTATGAACAATGTGTATATGAGAAGTAGAATCAAGCAAGTTTCCCTTTTGGTGCTAAGAGGGCCAACAAGATATTAGAGCTTGTCCACAGTGATGTGTCTGGACCTATGTTGGTTCCATCATTGGGTAAGTTTGTGTACTATGTGGAATTTATAGATGACTTCTCAATGAATACATGGATATGTTTCTCGAGGAAAAAATATGATGTCTTTAATACATTTAAAGAATTTAAGGCTCTGGTGGAAAACCAAACAAAGAATTAGATAAAGGTGCCGAGAAAAAATAATGGAGGAGAATTCTTCAAGAAGGAATTTTAAGAGTTTTTTAAGAAGTGTGGTATATCATGGCAGATTAATAATCCATACACAACTTAGAAAAATGGAGTTGCAAAAAGAATGAATAGGACATTGATGGAAAAGTAAAGAAGCATGCTCAGTGGTACCAGGTTAGGAGATGAATTCTGGGCAGAGGTAGAGGAGACTGCATTCTACCTAGTTAAAATAAAACCTTCATCAGCATTGGAAGATAAGACTCCACATGAGGTACGGATTGGTAAGAAAACCTCTCTTTCACATCTGAGGGTATTTGGATGTGATCCATATGTACATGTTCCGAAGGAGAAAAGGACCAAGTTGGATAATAAATCTAAAAGGTGCATATTTATTGGGTATAAGGATGGTTTATAAGGTTATAATATTTGGAACCTAGAAACAAGGAAGGTTGTGTACAACCAAGATGTGGTGTTTAGAGCGGTGAAATATGTTGTTAAACATGAATTCCTACGAAAGGTACCTGAGAAGATAGAGTTTGAGCTAAAGGAGGAATAAGAAAAACTCTACAATAGAACAAGATTCGGAAGAGGAAGAGCCACACACTCCAACTGTGAGAAGATTAATTTAAGAAAGAAGGCAACCAGAAAGGTATAGTCCATCTAATTTTTGTTCAATTTTTTCTTTGTCTATCTCTGACAATGATCCCATAACTGTCAGGGAGGCAGTGGATTCAGAGGATGGAAAACTCTCGAAGGAGGCCATGGTTGATGAAATGCATTCTTGCACAAAAATGAGGCATGGGATCTGGTGGAGTTATTGGCTGGAAGGAAGCCCATTGGGAGAAAATGGATGTTTAAGAAGCATATGAATGTAGAAGGCAAGGTTGATAAACACAAATCTTGGTTGGTAGCAAAAGGTTATTCCCACGTGCGAGGAATTGATTTTGGTGATATTTTTTCTCCTGTTGCTAAGGTTACTTCTATTATATTAATTTTATCTATTGCTGCTACATTTGGATTTGAGGTAGAACAGATGGACGTTAAGACAACATTTCTTTAGGGGGATCTGGAAGAGGAGATCAACATGAAGCAACCTAAAATATTTGTGGTGAAGGGTAATAAAGAATTGGTATGTAGGTTAAAATAGTCCCTGTATGGATTAAAACAATCACCAAGGATGTGGTATCAGAGATTTGATACCTATATACGAGGACTTGGCTTCACCAGAAGAAAAGAGGATAATTTTGTGTATTTTAAATTAATTGGTGACATTTTTATTAATTTTTTCTTGTATGTGGATGATATGTTACTGGTTGGAAATAGAAAAGAAATTATCTAGGATTTCAAGACCCAATTCTTCTCCAAATTCGACATGAAGGATCTTCATGCTACAAACTATTTTTGGGCATGGAAATTAAATGATATCGGGCAAAGATGAAGATCTCTTTAAACCAAAAGAAGTTTGTAAAGAAAATATTGCATAGGTTCAATATGAATGATATTAAATAGATGAAGGTTCCTGTTCATGTAGGTGTAAATTAATCTTTTGAACAATGTCCCAGGACATAAGAAGAAGAAGAGGACAGGTACCGTGTTCCATATGCAAGTGTAGTGGGTAGACTAATGTATGAAATGGTATGTACTAGACTAGAAATTGCACATGCAATGGTAATATTGAGCAGGTTTATTTCAAAACTATGGAAGGAGCATTGGATAAAAATGAAGTGGGTTTTCAAGTATTTGCATGGAACTAGTGATTATGGTTTTTGCTACCAGGGAAGACCAGGATTAGACATAGTTTTGGATATTCACGGATTTTTTGATGCAAAATCGACTGGAGATCTGGATCAAATAATAGCTACAAGTGAGTGTGTTTTTAGAATATTTAGAGGCACATTCAGTTTGATGAGTAAAAGACATTACTTAGTGGTTATGTCAACTAAAAAGGTATAATATGTGGCAACCACTCATGAAAGCAAGGAAGAAGTTTGGTTGCAGAGATTTTGTTCAAGTATGGGGTCGGTGCAGTGAGATGTAAGGACAGAGTTTGATAGCCAAAGTGAAATTTTCTTGGCTAAGAACCCTACTTATCATTCAAAGACAAAGCACATTGATGCTCAGTATCAGTTTGTGAGAGATATGGTTGAGTATAAAAAGGTGTTGCTGCTAAAGGTGGACACTTTGAAGAATGTTTCAGATGCATTGACAAAGTGTGTGAGCACTGAGAAGTTATCTTGGTGTACAAAAAAAATGGGCTTTGTAGGGTTGGAACAATAACTAATCTCTCTTGTGGCCCCCTATAGAAAGAAAATAACAAGTGACAACATGTTGGGTGTGTTTTATATTCTTTCCACTACTAGAAGTAGGTGCGAAGTAGGGTGTAAGAGGGGTCAGTAGCCTCCCTATGCTTTCGATGGACACATCCCCCCCTTCACGTGGTCCAGGGCAGTGCCCGGGGAATTTTTTTTTTGGACCCTATATTAGGTGGGCGAACTCGCCTATGGTTTTGTGCATGGGTTTGCACATGGTTTTAGGCATGATGGTTTTCTTCTCATGGTATTTTGTAGATACAGTCAAGGGAAATATGGTTATGTTCTAATCTAGGGTAATGGATTGGGGTTTATTAATGCTTCCGCATGTATATATATGTGTTGTAACATCAAAAGGAATATAAGGAAAAATCAAGCTTGTAGTCCCGGTTTGGGATCCAGGGGAAAATATATGTGTATATCTATTTTATGTTTTATTCTCTTGCTACTGTTTATTTTCTGTTTTTAAGAATTTGTTTTGCAGATAATTTATGTACATTGTTAAAACATACAGAAAATACATTTTCCATCAAGGAAATCCTCCATGCTAATGATATATCATAAGCAAGAAACCACGTGCAATACCATGCATGCAAAATATAGTGAGGAAAACATACATGCAACTTGATACTTGCAGTCAAAACCCGTTATAGTTGCCAATACTGATGTCTTCTTGCACTTTCCTCCTCTTCCTTTTCTTTCTTGCTCCAAATCACCAAGTATCGACACTCTCCAAGAATGCTCCAAGAAAACTCTAAGTATCCAAGATTATTAGAGAGAGAGAGAATAATGAGAGCTCCAAAATCACGCTGATAAAATCTTACCAAATAATCCTCAGAAGCCTTTTTATCAATGAGACCTTTATTTTCTTCATTTTACATTATTTTCCTTCATTTTCCTCCTCACATGCAACCTGTGACCTTTCACCTTCCTTTTCTCTTATTTTCCATTATTTTCATAAATAAAATTCCAATTTATGCATCATGCCTTTCCAAAGCCTTTGCCATTGCCTTTTCCAATTTCCTTTAGCCATAATAATCGAAACGAACACCCGCTAGGATGTTTTCCCCACCATTCAACTCAGAGTATGTGTCCCATCAACTTTGGTTATTATTTTGAATTTATTACATGGATTTTTCACCAGGGATGTTATAGACACGATGCCTACATGGGTTTATTGGTACAATCTCACCAATGTCCTATAGAGGAATAACCCAAAGCTAGAATGTAATTAGTCAATTAAATTGCAACTATGCGATGACAATTCATATTCTAGTGGGATAAAATGCAACAACTGATAATGAGAAGGTCATGCAGTGTATTGAAATCAATGAAAGGCTATGAAAAAAAGAAGAAGAGGGAAATATTTATTTAGTATGTTGAATGAACATAAAAAAAATCCATTGGAAGGGTTGTATAGTTACAAAGTGCATTGCAAAGGATTTTAAGTCCTTTGTTAAATAAAACCATGCATGTACATTGAGTTTAAGGAATTTTAAAAAATTAAATTTCACTCAAATTCGAAGGAATATGCAATAACTCACGAGAATAGATAATGAGACCATTGTGTCAAATAATGAATGGATAATATTACAGAAATGCTACCAAACCTTATTATATTAATGTTTAAAAGGAGGCATAAAATGAAGACTTGAATTGTGATGATGGTCATTGTGGTTGCCTTCAAACAATAATGTCCACCCAATATGTAGGAATTTGACCTAAAAATCAAGGAATATTTCATCAAACCTAAATAAAGAATAATAATGGAAAGCATACTAGTGAGGACAAAAAATTCATTAGCAAATTAACAAAGACCACCATGATAAATAACAACGAAGGTTGGAGTCAAGAAAATGTGACAATATGATAAAAATGGAAATATACCCTACCAAAGTAGAGACCAAGACTATATCTATAAGAATAAAATTGATAAGAAAATATTTCTAGGGATATTGCCTATTACTTACCTCTTAGTACTAGTTGTCTACATCAATTTTATTTATGATAATGATCTCTTCTTTTATTATAATAAAAATGTTATTTTATCTTACATCCTAATGAATTGTGATGTGTTCGCAAGATTGAAGTGGTCAAGTGATTGATTTTCATTTATATCTAGACACCTTGTGATTTCGTTATCCAGGTCAACAAAAACTATTGAATGATCTAGTCAGCACTAAGGCGACCTCACAATGTTACGCCGACATTGAAAATTTGTTGAGTACCAATGTTTTTCCTACATGATACTATGTCAAATATCGTTACACCTTGTGTTACTATAATGAATTAATTTTTCATAAATGAAAAATATTGAAATCATGGAAAAGGATAAAAGAGAATACCAAAGGTCCTGTGGCAGTCTAAGAGTCATGGTGAAATTATAAAGGTGTTAGGTCCCTATATTACTAGTATAGCACCATATTGTTGTTAGTGTAACCCCCTTATTGTTATTATTGTACCCTTGTAACCCTAATATTGTTATTATTGTGCTCTTAAATTATTATTGTTAGGTCAACTAGGATTACATTGTGGCCCCACTAGGATTTCATTGTGGCCCTATGGACTCCTATATATAGAAAGGAGGTTTTGTAATTTGTATAATGCAAGAATTTTTAATTCATGTAATGTATTGGAGGTTTCCCCCTCAAAGTGGCTTATTTCTAAGGCGTTGATATCTGTTTCCTCCTATTTTAGGAGCTGGTCTTATAGCATTTGGTATCAGAGCTTTAGATTCTCAAGTTTCGCTGCCCCAAACAGGTCATCGTGGAATTTTCGCTATAAATTTGTTTAAAAAGGTTCAGAAGCTGAAACTCTGTGAGTGTGAAGCCTAAATCCTGAGGAAAATCATCGCAAAATTTCAAATCTTGCTTCACAATATTTTCAGAGATATGATCTGTGCAAGTTAGGGCTTCTTGTAGGCTCCTGAATTTAACCTAAACAGTTCATTGCGGAATTTGTGCTATAAATTTTGTTCTACGAAGTTTCAGAAGCCGAAATTTTTAGAGACCAAAGATGAAATCCTGAGGAACATCATCGCAAAATTTCAGAGCTTGGTTCACTATATTTTCAAAGATATGATCTGTGGAATTTAGGTCTTTTTTAGGCTACCGAATTTCATCTCAAAGAGGTTATCATGGGAAAAACTTCATAACTCTCTCTCCGAGCATCAGATTGGAATGCTATAAAAGGTGGCCGAAATTAAATGGACTACATTTGATTTTCTATCAATTTCAGAGCCAAAGGAAGAAACAGTGACACGTGGCAAGTCATACAAGTTATCTATATTGAATCAGTCTATAATTGAGTCATTGTGGGAGATTGGACATAACTTTGACTTGAATAATCCAAATCAGGTCAGACCTATGGCATTCGAAAGAAGATTCACAGGGTGAATTTAGGGGCAAATTTTAGATATTTAAGATCCAAAATTTCAAAGATAATTCAGTTTCAATATAGAGCTCCTCAAAATCAAGAAAAAGGTGTGTATTTGTTTTTCAAATTGCACAAGTCTTGTTTGAAAAATCAGTTCTAGTTGATTCCAAAGGCCTATTGAGCATAGATATCAGTATCAGGTTCTAAAATTCCTCCTAAAAAGAATTCAACACCCATTAAGCCTTCAGAAGGCTCTACTATGACTCATGAAGACGAATAAATGCAACATGAGATCGCAAAGAGCAACAAAAAATGAAATGGATGCTTTGAAGAAAGGCGTGGAAGCTAAAATGAATGGTTTGGAGGCTAATATGGATGGCATGGAAGTTGGCATGGAAGCTAAGATCGATGACATGGAAGTTAAGATCGATGAAAAAATGGAAAACATGAAGAATGATCTAAGAGCAGACATGGAAGGTTTGACAAAGTTGATACAAAAAATATTTCCTAATGGTGAAAAGATATTAGAGGAAACTCATGATGAGAAAAAATAAATGATAATCGTGATTTCATAAACTCTAATGTTGGCAGGAAGAACCACCATATTCCAAATATGGATATGAGGAAGTTTGATGGCAAGGATCCTGTAACATGGATTCTACAGATGGAGCAATATTTTGATCTCAATAATGTGCAAAACACACGAAAGGTACGCATTGCAACTTTACATCTAGAACAAAATACATTTTTATGGTATCGATGGCTTTGCTCCTGTGAAAAAATTGTCACTTAGTCAATTTTTACGGAGGAAATGATAGCACATTATGAGGATACAAAGAGCAACACCTTCTTCAGCCAATTGATAAATCTCAAACAATAGGGTTTAGTGGGGGAGCACATTGAGGAATTCTAAAAATTGAATATAAGGATACCTAATATTCCAGAGGAACATAGGATTGATCTCTTCATAGGTACTTTAAATGATAAAATCCAACATGAAGTTTTCTTTTTGGAACTTGGTTCATTGGAGAAGACATCCAGGTTGGCAAGAAAAATTGAATATAAAATTATGGTGACAAGGAAGTCTACCACTCACTTCTATAAAGAGGGAAGTGTTTCTACTCCTATATTTCAACAACCTACAAGGCTGTCACCACAAAAATTGGAAGAAAAAAAGATCAAAAGGGCTTTGCTACAGTTGTGATAGAAAATACACTAAAGGTCATAAGTGTGCTGAGAAGAAATTATTTTACATAGACTGTGAAGAGGAATAATTAAATGAATAAGAAGAGGATATACAGCAGGAACCAACCCTAGAAGAGGAAGAAATGAGTCTTACCATATCGTGTAATGCATTGGTAGGAATTACCACTCCTCAAACTCTCAAGATAGAAGGACATATCAAGAAGAAAAAGGTAATAGTGTTGATTGATTCAAGTAGTACCCATAATTTTATTCATTGTAAGGTAGCCAAGGAATTGAATTGTTTCCTATACCAAACAACAGAATGTCCAGTGATGGTTGCAAATGGAGGAACTATAAAATGCTCTGGAAAATTCCATAATATAAAGCTATCCATGGGGGAATATGTATTGAATAGTCCAATGCTTTCCATCCCAATGGAAGGTGTTGATGTCGTACTAGGAGTACAATGGTTACAATCTTTTGGGATGGTAGCTTTTAATTTTCAAGAAATTTTCTTGAAATGTTTTTCACAAGGAAAGAAAATTGAATTACGGGGTATCATAGGGAAGACAGGAAAGATAACAAGCTCTAATGTCATGAAAAAGCTTCTAAAGAAACAACAACGAGGCGTAATTGCACAATTATTCTCACTAGAAGTTCCAACATCAAAATCATATATTTCTCCAAATCTCCAAAGAGTCTTGGACAATCATTCCAATGTGTTTGATACTCCCAAATAACTCCCACCTATTCGTGATCATGATCATGCTATTCATTTGATTCCAGGAAGTGTTTCTCCAAACATCCGAACTTACAGATATCCTTATGTCCAAAAGAGTGAAATTGAACGTATGATTATAGAAATGTTAGAGGCTGGTATAATTCAACCTAGTCAAAATTCTTTCTCTGCTCCTATAGTATTAGTACACAAGAAGGATGGATCATGGCACATGTGTCCCGATTATAGGGAGCTCAATAAGCTCACCATTAAAGATAAATTTCCCATTCTTGTGATTGATGAATTATTGGATGAATTACATAGAGAAATTTATTTTATGAAGTTGGATCTTCGTTCAGGATATCATAAAATTACAATGAAGACTAAAGATATTCCGAAAAAAACATTTTGAACTCATGAGGGTCATTATGAATTTTTGGTCATGCATTTTGGCCTTACCAATGCACCTTCTACATCTCAAGGGTTGATCAATTCCATTTTCAAACCCTTAGAAAATTTGTTCTTGTATTTTTTGATGATATACTAATCTACAATAGGTCTTGGAAGTATCATGTTCAACATGTTGATAGGGTGCTCAAACTATTGCAGGAGAAACAATTATATGCAAAAACATCCAAATGTTTCTTTGGAGTACAAGAGGTGGAATATCTGGGTCATATTGTATCTCACGAGGGTGTTAAAGTAGACCCTAACAAAATTAAAGCCATTAAGGAATGGAAAGTCCTCACAACCATAAAGCAGTTGCGAGGATTTCTCAGGTTAACAGGGTATTATTGCAAGTTTGTTAATAATTATGGGATAATAGCAGCACCTCTAACAACATTATTGAAGAAAGATGCATTTTCATGGACTCCTGAAGCAACTAAGGCCTTTGAACGTCTTAAAGAGGCAATGTGCCTAGCACCGGTCTTAGCTACACCAGACTTCACAAAAACCTTTATTGTGGAATGTGTTGCCTCAGGAAATGGAATTGGTGCAGTTTTAATGCAGGAAGGAAGACCCATTGCTTTTGAAAGTCGTCCAATCAAAGGAAAGTATTTACAGAAACCTATTTATGAGAAGGAAATGTTAGCAATACTGCATGCACTAAAGAAATGGAGAACTTACCTAATGGGAAGACACTTCAAGGTAAAAAATGATCATGATAGTTTTAAACACTTTTTGGAACAAAGACTATCTTCAGAAGAGCAACAAAAATGGGTCACAAAGATGTTGGGTTATGACTTTGAAATAATCTACAAAAAAGGAAAGCTTAATGTTGTTGCAGATGCACTCTCAAGAAAGAATGAAGAGGTAGAAGCATTGCTTTGTGCCATTTCTATTATCCAACCGGATTGGATAACCGAAGCAAGAGATGAATGGAAGAAGGACAAAGATGTATGGACACTCATTCAAAAGTTGCAGCAAGATCCTAGTACATCTGATACATTTAGTTGGAAAAATGATTCCTTATGGTACAAAGATCGCTTATATCTTTGTATGAATTCCCAACTAAAACAAAAGATTCTTCTGGAATTGCACACTTCTCCTTTAGGAGGACACTCAGGATTTTTAAAAACTTACCACAGGGTGAAGAAAGAATTTTTTTGGGATGGCTTTAAATCTGATATTCGAAAGTTTGTGGCGGAATGTTTGGTTTGCCAGCAGAATAAAGTGGAAACAATTAAGACCCCAGGACTTCTACAACCTTTATCCATTCCAAGACAACGTTGGGAGGAGATTTCAATGGATTTTATCACAGGTTTACCTAAGTCCGAAGGAAAGAGTGTCATCATGGTGGTAGTTGATAGACTTACCAAGTATGCACACTTTTGTGCATTATCTCATCCATTTAAAACAAGTACAGTTGCTACTACATTTATGGACAGAATTCAAAAGCTACATGGAAGCCCAAGGGTTATTGTGAGCGACAGAGATCCCATTTTTACTGGAAATTTTTGGACGGGGTTATTTTCTTGTTTGGGTACTCAATTAGCTCATAGCTCATCTTATCATCCTCAATCTGATGGTCAAACTGAGATAGTAAATAAATGTTTGGAATGATATCTTCGTTGTTTTGTATCTGATAAACAAACACAATGGGTCAAGTGGTTACTTCACGCTAAATGATGGTATAACACTTCCTTTGTTAGGTCCCTATATCACTAGTATAGCCCCTTATTATTGTTAGTGTAAACCCCTTATTGTTATTATTGTACCCTTGTAACCCCCATTTTGTTATTATTGTGCCCTTAAATTATTATTGTTAGGTCGGCTAGGATTACATTGTGGCCCACTAGGATTACATTATGGCCCCACGGACTCCTATATATAGAAAGGAGGTTTTGTAAATTGTATCATCCAAGAATTGTTCATTCATGTAATGTATTGGAGGTTGCCCCCTCGAAGTGGCTCATTTATAAGGCGTTTATATCTCTTTTCTTCTATTTTTGAAGCTGGTTATACAACATTTGGTATCAGAGGTTTGGATTCTAGGGTTTCGCTGCTCCAAACAGGTCATCGTGGCATTTTCGCTATAACGTTTTTTCTACGAAGTTTCAGAAGCTGAAATTTTTAGGGTGCGAAGAAAAAATCCTGAGGAAGCTTGTGTAAAAATTTCAGATTTTGGTGCACAATAATTTCGGAGATATGATCTGTGGAAGTCAGGTATTTGTTCAGGCTCCTAAACAGGTCATCGTGGAATTTGCGCTATAAATTTTTTTCAATGGTTGTCTTAATCTGGAATTATTTGTTAAGTTGAAATCTGAAGAAATTCATCAAAAACTTTAGATCTTGGTTCGCGTAATATTTGTTTAGATATGATCCGAAGGTAGTGTCGCCTGAATTTCATCTCAAAGATAAGATCGTCAGACATTAACAACTCTCTTCTGAACATTGGATTGAGTTCCCACAAAATTTTTTCACAAGTCAACTATTTGTAGTTTCGTTAGAAATTTCAGAAACAAAGGACAAAACAGTGACACGTCGCAAGTCGTACAAGTTCGCTCTACTGAACCAGTCAAGAATTAGGTCATTGTGGGAGATTGGACACAACTTTGCCTTGGAGAATCAAAATCAGGTCAGACCTGTATTTGAAAGAAGCTCAAGAAGCTTTCCAGAGGTAATGAAATGGTTGGAATTTCAGATATCGAAGATTTTCAATTACAGAGATAATTCAATTTCAATATCGTATCTCCTAAAAGCTAGTAAAGGTGTATTTTTTTTTTCCGAATCGTATAAGTCTTGCTTGAAGAATCGTTGAATTGATTCAAGCAAGGATATAGAATATATATCGTATAAGATTCAAAATGGCCCCCAAAAAGAATTAAAACCTATTGCCTTCCGTAAGGCTCTACTATGACTCATGAAGACGAAGAATGGCAACATGACACATCAAAATTACAAGAGCAAGTGCAACAAATTTCGCTCTCGCAAAGAACAACAAAAAATGAAATGGAAGTTTTGAAGAAAGGCATGGAAACTAAGATGGATGGTTTGAAGAAAGGCGTGGAAGCTAAGATGGTTGGTTTGGAAGCTAAGATGGATGGCATGGAAGTGGGCATGGAAGCTAAGATTGATGACATGGAAGTTAAGATCGATGAGAAAATGGAAAACATGAAGAATTTTCTAAAAGCAGACATGGAAGGTTTGACAAAGTTTATACAAGAAAGGTTTCCTAATGGTGAAAAGATAGTAGAAGAACCTCATGATGAGAACAAAATAAATGTTAATTGTGATTTCACAAACTCTAATGTTGGCGGGAAGAACCACCATATTCCAAAGATGGATATGAGGAAGTTTGATGGAAAGGATCCTGTAACATGGATACTACAGATGGAGCAATATTTTGATCTCCATAACGTGCAAACACACAAAAGGTACGCATTGCAACTTTACATTTAGAACAAAATACATTTGTATGGTATCGATGGCTTTGTTCCCGTAAAAAAATTGTCACTTGGTCAATTTTTACGGAGGAAATGATAGCACATTATGAGGATACAAAGAGCAATACCTTCTTTACCCAATTGATAAATCTCAAACAAAAGGGTTTAGTGGGGCAGCACATTGAGGACTTCCAAAAATTGAATATAAGGGTAACTGATCTTACAGAGGAACACAGGATTGATCTCTTCCTAGGCACTTTAAAGGACAACATCCAACATGAAGTTCGCGTTTTGGAACCTGATTCATTGGAGAAGGCATTCAGGTTGGCAAGAAAAGTTGAATGTAAAATTATGGCGACAAGGAAGCCTACCACTCAATTCTATAAAGAAGGAAGTGTTGCTACGCCTAGATTTCCACAACCTACAAGGTTGACACCACAACAATTGGAAGAAAAAGAGCAAAAGGGCTTTGCTACAGTTGTGATAGCAAATACACTAAAGGTCATAAGTGTGCTGAGAAGAAATTATTTTACATAGATTGTGAAGAGGAAGAAGAAATGAACAAGAAGAGGATATACACCAGGAACCAGCCCTAGAAGAGGAAGAAATGAATCCGACCATATCGTGTAATGCACTGGCAGGAATTACCACTCCTCAAACTCTCAAGATAGAAGGACAAATCAAGAAGAAAAAGGTAATAGTGTTGATTGATTCAGGTAGCACCCATAATTTTATTCATTGTAAGGTAGCCAAGGAATTAAATTGTTTTCTATACCCAACACCAGAATGTCAAGTGATGGTTGCAAATGGAGGAACTATAAATTGCTCTGGAAAATGCCATAATATCAAGCTAACCATGGGGGAATATGTATTGACTAGTCTAATGCTTGCCATTCCTATGGGAGGTGCTGATGTTGTACTAGGAGTACAATGGTAACAATATTTGGGGACGGTAGCTTTTAATTTTCAAGAACTTTTCTTGAAATTTTTTTCAGAAGGAAAGGAAGTCGAATTACGGGGTATTGTGGGGAAGCCAGGAAGGATAATAAGTTCTAATGTCATGACAAAGCTTCTAAAGAAAGAAAAACGAGGCGTAATTGCACAATTATGCTCACTAGAAGTTCCAACATCAAAATCATCTATTTCTGCAGATCTCCAACAAGTCTTCGACAATCATTCCAAGGTGTTTGAAACTCCCAAAGGACTCCCACCTATTTGTGATCATGATCATGCTATTCATTTGATTCCAGGAAGTGTTCCTCCAAACATCAGGCCTTATAGATATCCTTACTTCCAAAAAAGCGAAATTGAACGTATGATTGCAGAAATGTTAGAGGCGGGTATAATTCAACCTAGTCAAAGTTCTTTCTCTGCTCCTGTAGTATTGGTACACAAGAAGGATGGATCATGGTGAATGTGTCCAGATTATAGGGAGCTCAATAAGCTCACCATTAAAGACAAATTTCCCATTCCTGTGATTGACGACTTATTGGATGAATTACATGGAGCAATTTATTTTACCAAGTTGGATCTTCGTTCAGGATATCATCAAATTAGAATGAAGACCTAAGATATTCCAAAAACAATATTTCGAACTCATGAGGGTCATTATGAATTTTTGGTCATGCCTTTTGGCCTTACCAATGCACCTTCTACATTTCAAGGGTTGATGAATTCCATTTTCAAACCCTTCCTTAGAAAATTTGTGCTAGTATTTTTTGATGATATACTAATCTACAGCAGGTCTTGGAAGGATCATGTTGAACATGTTGACAGGGTGCTCAAACTATTGCAGGAGAAACAATTATATGCAAAAAAGTCTAAATGTTTCTTTGGAGTACAAGAGGTGGAATATCTGGGTCATATTGTATCTCATGAGGGTGTTAAAGTAGACCCTAACAAAATTAAAGCCATTAAGGAATGGAAAGTTCCCACAACCATAAAGAAGTTGCGAGGATTTCTCGGGTTAACAGGGTATTATCGCAAGTTTGTTAAGAATTATGGGAGAATAGCAGCAACTCTAACAACATTATTGAAGAAAGATGCATTTTCATGGACTCCTGAAGCAACTAAAGGCTTCCGAACGCCTTAGAAGAGGTAATGCTTCCAGACCGTCTTATTACACCAGACCACAAAACCTTTTATCAGGGAATGTGATGCTCGTGAAATGGAATTAGTGCGCTTAATGCGGGTGAAACACTAAGCATTGCTTTTGAAAGTCGTCCAATCAAAGGAAAGTATTTACAGAAACCTATTTATGAGAAGGAAATGTTAGCAATACTACATGCACTAAAGAAATGGCAAACTTACCTAATGGGAAGACACTTCAAGGTAAAAACTGATCATGATAGTCTTAAACACTTTTTGGAACAAAGACTATCGTCAGAAGAACAGCAAAAATGGGTCACAAAGATATTGGGTTACGACTTTGAAATAATCTACAAAAAAGGAAAGCTGAATGTTGTTGCAGATGCACTCTCAAGAAAGAATGAAGAGGTGGAAGCATTGCTTTGTGCCATTTCTATTATCCAACCAGATTGGATAATCAAAGCAAGAGATGAATGGAAGAAGGACAAAGATGTATGGACACTCATTCAAAAGTTGCAGCAAGATCCTAGTACATCTGATACATTTAGTTGGAAAATGATTCCTTATGGTACAAAGATCGCTTATATCTTTGTAAGAATTCCCAACTAAAACAAAATATTCTTCTGGAATTGCACATTTCTCCTTTAGGAGGACACTCAGGATTTTTAAAAACTTACCACAGGGTGAAGAAAGAATTTTTTTGGGATGGCCTTAAATCTGATATTCAAAAGTTTGTTGCGGAATGTTTGGTTTTCCAACAGAATAAAGTTGAGACAATTAAGACCCCAGGACTTCTACAACCTTTATCCATTCCAAGTAACGTTGGGAGGAGATTTCAATGGATTTTATCACAGGTTTACCTAATTCCGAAGGAAAGAGTGTCATCATGGTGGTAGTTGATAGATTTACCAAGTATGCACACTTTTGTGCATTATCTCATCCATTTAAAGCAAGTATAGTTGCTACTACATTTATGGACACAATTCAAAAGCTACATGGAAACCCAAGGGTTATTGTGAGCGACAGAGATCCCATTTTTACTGGAAATTTTTGGACGGAGTTATTTTCTTCTTTGGGTACTCAATTAGCTCATAGCTCATCTTATCATCCTCAATCTGATGGTCAAACTGAGATAGTAAATAAATGTTTGGAAGGATATCTTCGTTGTTTTCTATCTGATAAACAAACACAATGGGTCAAGTGGTTACCTCTCGCTGAATGGTGGTATAACACTTCCTTCCATACTGCAGCAAAAATGACCCCATTTATGGCACTTTATGGATATCATCCACCATCGATCACATCATCTTTAAGTGAAAATTTGAAGGTTCAAGCAGTGGAAGATCACATCGAGCATCAGCAAGAAGTTCTCCAACTCTTAAAGGATAACCTGAATTTGGCACAAAATCGAATGAAACAACAGGCAGATCAACATCGTAGCGAGAGAAGTTTTGATGTAGGAGATTGGGTATTTTTACGGCTACAACCATACAAAAAAATGTCCCTCAAGCAAACAAAGAAGGATAATAAATTATCGCCAAAGTACTATGGTCCTTACAAGGTGTTGCAAAAGATTGGTACTATGGCATACAAATTGGAGCTTCCTGCTTCTTCGCGAGTACATCCAGTTTTCCATGTTTCATGCTCAAAGAAGGTTATAGGTGAAAATCTTCCAGTTCAAACAGTATTGCCAGAACTTGATGGGGAAGGGAAAATCATATTGGAACCTGAAGCAGTCATGGAAAAAAGAACTCGACAACTACGGAATCGATCAATTTCAGAGTATCTCATGAAGTGGAAGAACTTACCCACTGAAGATTCTACATGGGAGGATGAGAATTTTATACAGAAGCACCCGGAGCTACTCAAGTGTTGAGGACAACACTTTTTTGAAGGAGAGGGGCATGTTAGGTCCCTACATCACTAGTATAGCCCCTTATTATTGTTAGTGTAAACCCCTTATTGTTATTATTGTACCCTTGTAACCCCCATTTTGTTATTATTGTGCCCTTAAATTATTATTGTTAGGTCGGCTAGGATTACATTGTGGCTCACTAGGATTACATTATGGCCCCATGGACTCCTATATATAGAAAGGAGGTTTTGTGAATTGTATCATCCAAGAATTGTTCATTCATGTAATGTATTGGAGGTTGCCCCCTCGAAGTGGCTTATTTCTAAGGCGTGGATATCTCTTTTCTTCTCTTTCTGGAGTTGGTTACACAACATCCTTCGATACTGCAACAAAAATTACCCCATTTAATGCACTTTATGGATATCATACACCATCCATCACGTCATCTTTAAGAGAAAATTTGAAGGTTCAAGCATTGGAAGATCACATCGAGCATCAACAAGAAGTTCTCCAACTCTTAAAGGACAACCTGAATTTGGCACAAAATTGAATGAAACAACAGGTAGACTAACATCACAGCGAGAGAATTTTTTATGTGGGAGACTGGGTATTTTTACGGCTACAACCATACAAAAAAAATTCCCTCAAGCAAGCTAAGAAGGATAATAAATTATCGCCAAAGTACTATGGTCCTTACAAGGTGTTGAAAAATATTGGCATTTGCGAAGGTTAAATTGAGTTACAACTATATCCTCGCTTTTTCGCGTATCCAATTTTTCACTTGGTGCTTTTAAAGAAGGTTATAGGTGAAAATTCCTTCAGCTTCAAACAATACGACTTCAAGGAGGAAGTGAAAAATTATTGGAACTGAAGCGTCGTTAAAACCAAAACTTGACAAATACAAAATTTATTAATTTCTGTGAAAGATCTCATCGGTGGAATCTCATCAAGACTTACATGGGAGGATGAGAATTTTATAAAAAGCACCCGGAGTTACTCAAGTGTTGAGGACAACACTTCTTGAAGGAGTAGGTATGTTAGGTCCCTATATTAATAGTAGAACCCTTGTTGTTAGTGTAACCTCCTTATTGTTATTATTGTACCCTTGTAACCCCCATATTGTTATTATTATGTCTTCTTAAATTATTATTAATAGTTTCGTTAGGATTACTGAAGAGCAGAAGATTGTTATCAGGTCTTCATGGACTCCTATACATAGAAAGGAGGTTTTGTAATTTGTATCATCCAAGAATTGTTCATTCATGTAATGTATTGGAGGTTTCCCCCTCGAAGTGGCTTATTTCTAAGGCGTTGATATCTCTTTTCTTCTATTTCTGGAGCTGGTTTCACAACAAAAGGTCCTAGGGGAGCTCAAGAGTTAATTAGAAGTTGAAAATTCATGAGGGAGTCCAATGGTCATAGGAGAAGATAAAAATTCACCCTCCCTATTTATATAAATGTAAACTCATGCCTCAGGAAAAAATACTTTTAGCACTTAATATAGGTTAGTAATAGAACTGTTATTTCATGCTTAAGGAGCTGAAGGCACTCACTCTTAGCAGGTTATAGGTTTTTGAATAATAATTCTAGCACTATCTTATGAGGATGATATGAAATGCTCTCATCTCGCTACTAGGTTTTGATGAGATTTTGTACATGTATTTGAATGGGTGAAAATATTAATGAGAAACTTCAAATTCATGCATTGGTTTCCATACATCTTAATTGCACTTGAAATGAATATTCATTCTGTTTTCATTTATGTATGTGGGTTTGCACACTAGTTTATTGTTTATGAATTATTTTGTTTCATGTATTTGGTGTGTTGGCTTTGAATCTTTTCTCCTCATTTAACGTTAATGTTAGTGATTAATTATGAAATAATTCACATTTGGTCTCTAAAACTCTTTTACTTATACATGTATTAGTTAGTATCAACTATTTTATTCTTCCTTAAGACATTCACTCACTCATTATATTGTTGTTAAGTTCTTATATCATGTTTCGCAAGATATCAATGGAGAGTTGATCTCATCCTTAATATTATAACATATTACACTCGGTCTCACACTCTTATCTGAATTTTATATCAAAGAGAAAAACATATGTCAAATGGAAATCAAGCCGATATCGCAGATGGAGTTTCTATCCGAAATTGTGTGAGGTCTAATTGGGACTTCATACTTTGGGGACATGCTTCGTGTTAGTGGATTATCCAACACCGTAAACACATTTGGTGCTAGAAGGAGCGGTAGATGACAATATGAACCCATGGAGCCTGGTTTTAATCTTTCATCTTGAAATGGCTTGCCCCCAAATCTTAATCCCAAGATATTTTTCCAAAAGAGTAAATCTTACAATCCCTGTGGAAATAATTCATAACTTATCATTCTTTAAGTTCGATGGCGAGGGTCAAACAACTGTATTAGGACATATGTTTCAATTTATTCAATTATTTAATTCTAATGGAATACATTGCAAAGATGTGATTGAAAGGTTGTTCAGCCTCATGCTTCAATTTCGTGTCAAGAAATGGTGCCACACATTACCAACCGCTTCTATCCTTTCATTAGAGAAACTCATCAAGGATATTTGTGAAGCTTTTGAGAAGTATGTTTATCAATGTGTGTATAAGTAGATAAATTAGATGAGAATGAAACCCAATGAATATTTAGAGGATTTTGCTGATAAACTTATTCATATTTTTTATGAATTTCCTGAAGGAGATGTGGATTGGAATTTCTTGGGTGAAAAATTTTGGTGTTTGGTTTGAATCTATTGAAATCAATTTGAATCTGAATCCCTTGTTGCTAATGATCCATCTTATGATGAAGATATATTCAATTAAAAAATCAAACAAATGTTATCCCAATTTCCATCTTTGCAACCTTTCTCAGTCATGAGGTACCTCAACCCTCAAAGGAAGAATCTGCTACCCCTTATATCTCTTTTCCTCCTCTTTTTTCATTACCAAATGAAGTGGTCTCTTGTGCCAATGTAGAAATTGGGAAATATTTAAATCTTGATCTACTTCTTCTACCTTCATCTACTTTCCATGATCAATGTCCTATCAGTAAAATTTTTGAATTTTCCAATAATTTCATGGAGCCTAATGTGAAGCTTGATCCCTTGACTCCTCAGGATGAAATTAATGTGCATAATCTAAATTTTTGAATCTAATTTGATCAAAAGTATTTATTCTTCCAATCCTATACCTTTCATCCTCTATCATTTATACATCATGGCCTTTGTATCTCAATTCACTTGATCAATCCGCTCCACCAGCAATTGCTTCAGATACTATTGATTCTCAATTTCCTAATTCAAATGGAAATTGAGTCAAAGGTGGTTAAATCTCACAAGTAGAGGATCAAAAGGATGAATACACTTTCCATCCCTCTTCCCTCTTTCAAATTCCTCTATGTCACGATGATGTTTTTACATTCTTGGTTTTTTAAGAATCTTGTGATCTTGGTGATTGGCCAAATTAAATCAAAGCTCTTAACCAAGATGAAGGTTTGGGAAAACATAATCCTAACAAAAATGTCTCCATTACTATATATGGTGATTAATACTCAAGAGGAGAGGATAATTTATCCAAAATACTTAGATTATTCCATGATTTTGCAACACACTTTAATTATTCCACAATTTTAAATATGAAAATAACATTGATCTTCTTCACTTGTCCTCTTCTTCAATGGATCTGCTAGCTCTTGGGATATTTTGATCCTTCCTCGACTATGATACCAATTTATTGGACATGCAGAGGAGGATAGGCACAAAATAACACACACTTAATTCACACAGAATAAAACGAGGTGCAACTCTTTTATTGATTAGAAAAACTTGATTATTACAATAAACCTGGTGAAGGGTATTTATACTTTTCACTAGAGACTTTCTTAAAATAACTTGACATGAAACCACACACTAAATTCGATGATGGATTAACTTGAATTGACTAAAAAATCAGTTAACTGACTCTCTAATTTTAGCCAACTTCTTCATGTGGAAGTAATTAGCTATTTGAAAAATGTAGAACTTGAGATTATATAGTTATATGTGGGAGTGAAATTTTTAGGTCTCCCTGCATCCGCACCCATGAGTGTCAGTTGTGTGGGTTGAATCGTAGAATTTGTATTGCTATTTAACATTGATACAACCTCTAATATTGTCAGCCACAGTTCTGATAAGCCTTGAGTACATAGAAGTGAAATTATGATCTCTCTAGACATTTGCTTTATCGAATACTTCCCTTCTAGTGATGGATCAACAATATTAAAAATGTGGTCCTGCTGAAATTGATTCCAAGCCTCCATCATATCCAAAATCATCACTACATTATTTTGAATTAAGTGATTGTTCGTGAGCTTCTTATCATAATAATCAACCCAATTTTTTTCTTATATGCTTGATACCCACCCACTCCAAAACAAGTTTCATAGAGGCATCTAATCCTGCATCAACACACTTTCTCCCACTTACTATCTCAAGAACCACAATCCCATACCTATAAACATCATATTTTACCACTAACTTCCCATGGAGAGCATAATCAAGCATAGTGTAACCTCTATGTCATAACAAATTCCTCTTAGCTAAGATAAATGCCTTTATTTGACCATTGAGAATATTTCTAGGAATAAGAAAATTTGAACTATAGAAATTACAATATTAATAAGTCAATAAACGAATTGAAAAACTTACATTGTTCCTCCCACTTTGGTATAAACATGGGTTTTACCTTCTAGAAAGAATCCATCCAATCTAAAATATGGTATTTTAGCATGAAATTTGTCATCTAGAAATATATTGGGACATTTGGTATCTCTTTGTATATTGCGAACATCAGAATCATTGTGTAGATATGTAAGTCCTCGTGTTGTGCCCACTACAATATTTAAATGATTTTCCCAACTCAAAGCATTTTGTATCTCTCCTATGGATATCTGTAAAAGTATTTAAAACCTTGAGACAAATATAATTGAAATAATACATATAATTTAAAAAAAAAACTTGAATCGTGGAAAAATGCACAGGATTAATGCCAACAAGCTACTGAAAAAATTCATACCAAGACTATTATTTGACATGAACTCATATACTATTAATAATTCATCCCCTTTTATGAAAAACTGAGTAAAAGAACAAGATTATGGTGACGAACGTTGGTGAGGAGCATCAATTATGTCAAAAACTCTACCACGACTTGAGTAATATGGCTTCCATTCATTTTTTTAACCGCGACATCCATACCATCCATAAGAGTTCCCTATTGATTGATTAAATCATTAGAATTCATCTGAAAGCATTGTTTGAATTTTGAAAAAACCATCAAATCCTCTTTTGGTATTATACGTTATAAACTTCTCCAAGTCCCCCTTTTCCAAGCATATTGTTTTTATCAAAGTTCTCAGTCGCTTCTCTCATAACCTCGTAGTCGAAGAGAAATCGCTAGAAATTTATCCTCACAGCAAAATTCCCATATGTGTAGAGTATGATGAAAAAAATTATATCATGACTGCTGAATACAACCAAATTAAATAACTTGGAAGAATTTAGCATAGAAACAACTTTTATGAAAGTATAAAAAATCACCCGTTCTACCAAAAACATTTTTATGTGAAATATGTCTATGGAAGAGTATCGAGCACATCACCACAACCAACGTTGTTCCGCCAATGCTTCCTAACAATATAGGCACTAATTTTGACGACAATTTCCACGATGACAGGGTTAAATTAGGCACTGCTACATTTAAAATTGAAAAAAATAAACCAATATATGTGTTATATATAAACGAGAATCAAACAACAAATAGTTGCAGAAAATATATAAAACTTGTTGGAAAGGAAGAGGAGATAAGACATAAAATAACGCAAATATTTTACACACATAATAACAAATGAGTTGCGGCTCTTCTATTTATCACACAAACTTAATTGATTACGATGAACCTAGTGAAGGGTATTTAAAATGTTTGAACTAGCGACTTACCTAATATAACTTAACATGCAACCACACACTAAATTCGACTATCACTTAACTCAACTTGACTTAACACAGTTAACTGAATATCTAATTTCAACCAACTTCTTCATGCGAGAGTTAATTATTTTTTGGCCCAGGGGGCTTTGGTTCGATGGTGAAGGGTGCACTGTTAAGGCAATCCATGCGATAAGTCACCGGTTCCAATCTCTTGTGGGTGCTGACTTACATAAAAAAGAAAAAGAAAAAAGAGAGTTAATTAGTTGTTTTAACACTCCCCCTTAATTATGAATTCTAAACTAGGACATGACTCATGATAGCTCAAACATGTCTGATGGTCTATGTCTCAGCTAGGCTTACAACACCCAAGTTTATTTTGTGAAACTCAAACACATATTTTTATAATGACTTGGTAAATATATCATCCAGTTGATCATTAGATTTACAAGGCTTCAAGTGAACTTCTCCATTGCTGACAAGTTCCCTAATAAAATTATATCTAGTATCAATATGCTTTCTCTTTTGATGAAACACACTATTCTTGGATAGTGCAATCGCTGATGTGTTTTTACAATATATTTTTGTTTATCCTTGTTGTTTCTTATTGATTCCATCCAATACTCTTATTAACCACACTGCTTGACATGTTTCTCATGTTGTTGCTACATATTCTGCTTCTGCTGATGATAGTGTCACAATAGGCCACTTCTTAGATGTCCATGCTATCACACCCAAACCAAGATGGAACACATAACCAGAAGTGCTCTTCCTATCATCCACACTACCTGAAAAATAACTATTTTTGTACCTAATTAAATATTTGTTTTTTTTAATTGCATAAATTATGCCACAATCTCTAGTTCCTGCTATGTATCTTAGAATTCTTTCTCCTACCCTCCAATGTGTGTCTTTCGGAGTCTTCATAAATCTAGAAATCAAGCTAACACCTTGCATAATATCTGGTCTTGTATGTATGAGATACATGAGGCTTACAACCAATATTTTGAATAAAGTTGGATTGACATCCGATCCTTCATCATCCTTGCTTAGCTTTGTACCTATTGAAACTGGTGTAGGGATAGGTTTGCAATTATGCATCCTAAATATTTTCAAAAAATCTCTAGCATATCTATTTTGGAAAATGAAAATTCCTTTTTCAAATTTCTCAACTTCTATGCCAATAATTTATTTCCTCAGACCAAGATTTGTCATGTCAAATTATTACATCATGATATTTTTAAATTCATCTAACCCAAGATCACCTATAAAAATCATGTAATCAACATATAAGTAAACAACCAAAATAGGTCCATGCTCATTTACCTTTTCGTACAAGGTAGGATCAATGTTGCTTCTGCAAAATCCATTCTTAATCATATAGTTTTCCATTCTTCTATATCAAGCTCTAGGCTCTTGCTTGAGTCCATAGAGCGTTTTATTCAACCTATAAACTTTATCTTCTTTACCTTCAACTTCATAACCTGGAGGTTGACGCACATAAATTTCTTCTTCTAGAATTCCATTCAAGAATATTGATTTCACATCCATCTGATATACATTCCACTCGTTCTGAGCTGTTGTGGCTAGAACTGCTCTTGAAGTATCCAATATAGCTACCAAAGTAAACATTTCGCCAAAATCTATTCCCAGTTGTTGTGATAATCCTTTTTCTACAAGTATTTACTTAAATCTACCAATTTCACCTTTCTCATTCAACTTTGTCTTGTATACCCACTTCACACCAATAATGGTTTTATCCTTTGAAAAATTAACCAAATCCCATATATCATTCTTTTCAATAGATTCAATTTCTTCGTCCATGGCTTGCACCCAATTTTCATCGCTGATTGCTTCTTCAAACAAATAAGGTTGGAATGACAACAATGCAAAATTTTAACTAACATCCAAATCGTCATAAATATATTTCATACTTCTCATCTCTCTCTTACCACTGCTTGATCCATCACCTGATTGGATGTTGGAAGAATTCTAGTCTATTGATCTGCTTGAAGATCCATGCTGCTCAGAAAATATTGGATTCCTTGCTGGTGTCCACTCTTCTGATTATTGATGCTCCTTCTCTACTACATCATCTTCTTCAATCAAGGGTACTTGTGCATCAACTCCTTTTGTCTACAATATCATTCCATGACTCTTGTTATTTTAACACAACATCTCTACAAATTATGGTATTCTTAGTGACAGGGTTATACATTTTGTAAGCTTTTGACTTCTCACTATAACCAGTAAATATGCATTTTTCATTTTTTATCATCCAATTTTCCTCTTATCTCCTTAGGAACATGTGCATAACCTACGCATCCAATCACTCTGAGATGAGATATGTTGCAATACATACCTGACCATGCTTATTCTGGTACTTTTTTCATGACACTGTTTATAAGGGATCTCTTTATCACATAAACATTATATGCAACTGCTTCTGCACAATACTCGTTAGAAATGTTTCTTCCTTTCAGCATGCTCCTCATAATATTTATAATGCTTATATTCTTTTTCTCTGATACACATTTCTACTGCAGTGTGTATCTAGTTGTAATTTTATTTATTTATTTATTTACTTATTTTCTGATTCCAAGTTGTTTGCAGAAACCATGGAATGCCTTTGAATCATATTCTCCACCACAATCTCTCAATACCTTCATTTTTCGATCACTTTGGTTCTATGCCAAGGCCTTGAATTCTTTGAAATTTGAAAAAGTTTTAAACTTATTCTTCAAAATTTAAGCCCAACTCTTTCTGTTATAATAATCAATGAAGGTGAGGAAGTAACAACTTTCACCAATCAACTGTGTCCTCATAAGTTCACACAAGTCTGTATGCACCAGCTCAAGTGGTTTCTTTTCTCTGTATGCAACTCCGCTTGGAAAAATTTCATGGTGTTTCTTTACCAATATGAAACACTCACAAGCTCACAAGTACTAGCAGGTTCTTTGATAGGAGGAAATTCTCTCACTGTATGTTTCTATTGCAAAAATATTAAACCAGAAAAGTAAAAGTTTCCAAACTAAAAGTTCCATATCCAGTAATCATTAGAACATGCAATTGTAAAAGAAATGACCTTATCACTATAATTCATAATTATAGGAAAGAGTTTTTTCCTCATCATATTCACCTTTTCTATCCATTGCTTGCTTGGAGGCTTGTCATAAATAACACACTCTTATCCTTGAAAGATAACTTTGTATCCCTTTTGCGTCAATTGACCAACACTTATCAAATTATGATTGAGACCATGAACATAATATACTTCTGAAATTGTCTTTGGATCCCCCTACTTGGTCATAATGTTGACCACTTATTTTCCATATACATCCATAGTATTGTCAGTCTCCAAATTTACCTCTATCTTCGTAGATTTATCCAAATTTGCAACCAAATTCTTATTTCATGTCATGTGGTTACTACAACCATTGTCTAATAGCCACACATTATCAGAAGGTTCATGCATAGTATTGCAAGCTTGGAACATGGAGTTAGTATTCTCTGTAGTGACATTAACTCTCTCATTTCCTTGATCACCTATTTTCCTCCTACAATCACATGCATAGTCACCAAATTTATTGCAATAATAACATATCACCTTTGATTTGTCAACTCTTTGATTATTGTTGAATATTTTGCTGCTACTTACAATTTCATGTTCATGCTCTTCTAGCCCATCTCTTTGACCACCATGTCTTCTACCCCGTCCTCTGCCTCTCAATCTACCTCTACCTCAACTTATATCTCTTGAAATAGAAACATGTATTTTGAAAGTGATTTCTAAAGTGGAATCCTGATTTCTATCTTTCCTTGCCTTTTGTGATAAAAATGATCCCATAACTCATCAAATTTTAGTGTTTTCAAATCCTTGGCTTCTTCTATGGCTGCTACCACAACATCAAATTTGATAGATAAATATTTGAGGACCTTCTTAACCACTGTTTGGTATTTAATTTCTTCACCATAAATTTTTAACTGATTTACGACAGTCATGACCCTATTCATGAATGAATCGATGTCCTTTGTCTCCTTCATCTACATACTGTCAAAATTTCTCCTAGTATTCTGCAAGTTAACAATATTGACTTTGGCCATACATTTATAGATTTTCACCAAAGTTTATCTTGTTGTCGTTGCTGAAGATGTGATCATAATCTTCTAGAACACTTCTCAGTAAACTCTTTGCTTGATAAGCTACAACACTTGTGCATTCTTCCTTTTGTCTTTCTTCCATTGTTCCCTCTCTGCATTAGTGAGAGCTCATTCTTCTACTTCACTCTTAGGTTATGAAAACCCAAACTCGACATCATCCAAAAAATCATGCATATTCAATGTGGTCTCCATATTAATGGCCCACACATTATAATACTTCCCTGTAAAAGGAGAAAATTATGGTGAAAAACTCATTTTTTTTCTTCAAAAGAATACTCTTATAAAACCCTAAATTTAAGCTCATTTTCAATAAATTCCCTGAAAACAATTTTTTTTTTTTAATTGTTATAAAATAATCCAACCAAAAATATAACCAAACTCCTTTTAATGTAGAAATTTTAATACAATTATGGATTGCCTGGATTCTCCTGATCTAACAATTATATGCCACTGTTAAATACAAAATCCTTCTACTAAAATATTTTCGGAAATTTTGATCACCAATTGCAAACACATGAACAAAAATCAATCACACATAACACAGATGTTTTTACGGGGAAAGCATAAAGCTAAAAACCCCATGATCATATATTATGTATATATCATGGATCATGAAAAAATCTCATACAAAACTCTAATCTAAGAGCTCTCAGTATAATATACAATCGTCTCACACTGTCATACAAAAATTGGCAATTACATGTGCCAATTTGCTGCCTCCTAACAGCCTGCCTCCATTGCGCAATCCCTGTTGATCATAAACCCTGAATGAATTCGATCTTGCCTTGCATTGACTGCAAAATCCTCATGGGCATATCCAATGTGTGTGTGGTTGCATGAGTGTACCCACTAATGTCACAAAATATAGTCAAACTATCCCTTTCACCTATCTCTCAACTGGGTCTCCACTAGATCTGACATGCATGTAGTTAATAGTAGTATTTATTCAGTTGCATGTGAGACCACTGCTTGTGAACTAATTAAATAATTACTTCACTGATCTCTCACTAGTGTATCTTTAGTTACAACTAGTTACAATTAGCACAATTGAGTTTAACTCACTTAACTGAGTTAAAATAATTTACAACTCACATAACTACACATCCAACTCAATTACAACTTCGAATAACTTAGTTACGACTAAGTCGACTTGCATGTCCCACCAACATACCTTAGAAATTGAAATTCCTTCAACTAACTAGCTTTTGACAGCAACAAATTGAATCAAGCCCCCAAGGAGAGATGGTCTCTATACTCTGTCCATTTTTCCCATTAATTCTTGTCAAATTCAGTTACAAATTTATTTATCAATTTCAAAGAAATTGACAATTAAATGTATTAGTTAAACATTGATTTAAATCTCAACACAGATATGACCCCTTGCATCCTCCAATCCTGTGAACATAACTCATACACATGTGCATTTCATATTTTATCTCTTCTTATGTTAAGACTTTGGATAATTTTAAATATACCTCTGGACTTTAATCCCACACAATATAACCCACGACAGTCCTAAGTCCAAACCATTAGGAAATTTCATGCATTAAAGCCGAAATTTAACTTTAATATACATTTTTCCCCGGGCCCACATATACAATCGGCGGATTTCAATTAAATACACACGCCATACCTTGGTTTATCCTTCGTGTTATTTCGAGAGCAATCACCGTTCGATGAGCCGGTCTCCGATCGGACGACGTACGTGGATATCGCGCCGAGTCCACAGTCGATAGTTAACACATGATGGCACACGATGAGGGCGGTATATCCAAACTGCTTAAGGCCGCGTGTCAGCCTATGACATAGATCACGTCCGAATGGGAAATACAGCTTACCTTCCAAAGGCGATACGATCAAACTGCTTCCGGCTTTTGAACAGTAGGTGAATATAGGTTAAACCGGGATTAACACTAATCCATGTATTCATTCCACTCCTTAAATCAGGTTCTATCCTCAGGACAAAACTTTAAATTCACAACTAAACAAGTCTATTTCTCTTATAAGCGGGTTCTCACTACTAGTTGAGATCATTGTGCCGTGGCAATTCAGCAATACAGGCTACACTCTTCCAAGCACACGACTCTACGCTGGTACCAAGGTTACTGTAACCACCTCGGCTTCTTGCAGGGGTGCATATTTATAAAACACACTCAGGGGACTCAATATGGACCACACTCAATTATGGACAGAGAGAGACTTTCAGAGGTTCAACAAAGCAGATTCTTCATCGAATTCACACACAAAGAAATAGGTTCAAACACCTCGGAATCAAGTAAATATATACGTAGAGACAGTATATCCACTATTCTACACTTATGATCAACAAACATCGAAATATATTCAGCAGAGAGAAAAAATGCTTAACACATACACAATATTTACTGTGGAAATCCCCTCTCCTCCATGCACTGAGGAGTACAATTTATATGTATCATTATGTGTCTCTTCGGTTCCTCCTTGAGGACCATTTCTAATCTAACAAAAAGCCTAATTAAATTCATTCGAATAACTGAACATGAAAGATGTACTGAACTTAAATCTATTCAACTTCTACTCACTCTAACTGACCTAAATGCAACAGACAGCTAAGGTATTGACACCTGGCTATTACAAATTTGAATGATTTTGATCCCTCCTAGCCACAACATGTGGACAAAACTCCTACATTGCTGGCTAGTGTCTAATGCCCCTGCATCAGACTCTCGAGGGTAGTTTTCTTCATGGACTACTGTCCATGAGATCTTCCACTGATCTGCCTATCTTCTGCAACATTCCTTCAGTCATCCAAGTGGCATCTTCCTCCTGCTAGTCTTTCTACTTGATTAAGTACTGAAAGTACTCTTGTCCTCTGGTCTTCTTGAACAATCTTTTGTCTAGTATCTTCTATGGTTGCAATGGTTGTGCTAGAGGTAGCTGCTTTATGCATTCAATCTGTTCTCTGACTGCTAGTTCTTCTTCTGCAACATCATCTTCATACTTGTATACATATGCAACATTAAAAATGTGAGATATTCCAACATCAAGAGGCAATTCAATCTCATAAGCATTAGTAGAAAACTTTCTAAGTATCTTGCATGGTCCAATATTTTTAAACTTTAGTTTATTATACTAATTCTTTGGGAATCTCTCCTTTATCAAGTGTGCAAAAACCAGATCTCCTCAAGTCTTCTTTTCCTTTGTATTTGATGATGTTGCCTTGTAGTTGTTGTTTCACTTGTTCATGTATGGCTTGGATTTCTAAAGCAAATTCCTCACCATCAACACTCCTCAGCTCTACTTTTCCCAGATTCCTTAACTCTGATATCCCTCTGGGGTGCATTCCATAAACAATATGGAATGGACTCTACCCTGTGCTTATGTTTGGTGAGTCATTATATGCATATTCGACCTAGGGCAAAATATGATCCGACTACTTTGGAAGTTCTCCTGCAAGACTTCTCAACAAATTTCCGAGATTTATATTCACTACCTCAGTTTGTACATCAGTCTGAGGATGATAAGCTGAGTTGAAAATCAGTTTGGTACCAAGTTTCTCCCACAGTTTCCTCCAAAAATGGCCCACAAATCTGGTGTCTCTATCTGAAACAATACTCTTGGGAACCCCATGCAACCTAACAACTTCCTTGAAAAACAATTTAGCAACATGGGTGGCATCAATAGTTTTATAACATGGAATAAAATGTGCCATTTGGGAAAATATGTCCACTACAACGAAGACTGCATCATTCCCTCTCTGAGTCTTGGGAAATCCTAGAAAAAAATTCATACTCACCATGTCCCAAGGCCTGTCTGGAATAGGCAAGGGAGTGTACAATCCTGTATTCTGACTCCTTCCTTTGGCATATTGACAGATTTTGCAATTATTCACAAAATTGTCCACTTATGCTCTCATCTTGGGCCAATAATAGAAGTGGCTCAGCTACTCATAAGTTTTATCAGTACCAAAGTGCCCAGCAAGTCCACCACTATGCTTCTCGTTGATCAAATTTTCTCTCATGGAACATTTTGGTACACATAGTTGGTTTCTCCTGAATAGTAAGTCCTCCTACAAGAAATAATCCAGCCACTGGCTCCTATATGTTAGAACAGGGTTACAACATGCTTCAAATGCTTCCTTAAAATCTGGATCTTTTTTATACAGTTCTTTGATAAAATCAAATCCTACAACTTCAAAATTGGTTTCTTGAACAAGTATGTGCCTCCTACTCAAAGCATCGGCTACTTTATTTGCTTGGCCACTTATATGTTTCAAAACAAAGTTAAAACCTTGGATATACTCAACCCACTTGGCATGCTTATGATTTAACTTGGGCTACTATACAATGTACTGCAAAGCATGGTTATCAGAGTATAATACAAATTATTTGGACATTAAATAATGCCTCAACTTCTTCAATGCCTGAACAAATGCATAGAATTCCTTCTCATAAGAGGAATACTTCCTTCTGGTGTCATTCAGCTTCTCACTAAAGTAAGCTACAGGCCTATCATCCTGACTCAGCACAGCTCCATTGGCTTCTCCACTGGCATCACACTTCACTTGAAATGGTTTAGTAAAATCAGGCAAAATCAAAACAGGCTTGTCAGTTATCTTTTGCTTCAAAAGTTTAAAGTTTCTTTCTGCTTTAGCAGTCCATTTAAATGGTTGTTTTCTCTTTTTTATTGTCTCAATGATGGGTACATTAATCTTACTAAAGTTTCTTATGAATTTCCTGTAAAAACTGGCAAGTCCATGGAAACTTCTTACCTCAAAAACATTTTTGGGTGAAGGCCACTCCACAATTGCCTTAACCTTTTCTGGGTCCATCTTCAATCCTTCTGCAGAAATAACAAAACCCAAGTACACCAACTCTTCCTTCATGAATGAGAATTTCTTTAAGTTTATCAACGGTTTCTCTTGGTGCATCCTCTTCAAGACATAATTAATATGCCTTAGATGTTCTTCTTTGGTTTTGCTGAAAACTAATATATCATCCAAATACACTATCACAAATTTACCACTGAATTCTCTCAACACTTCATTCATAAGTCTCATAAAAGTGCTAGGTGCATTTGACAACCAAAAACGCATTACCATCCATTCATACAGTCCTTCATTCATTTTAAAGGCAGTTTTCCACTCATCACCCTCTTTTATTCTAATATGATGATATCCACTTTTTAAATCTAACTTTGAAAAATATTTGGCACCACTCAAACAATCCATTAAATCCTCAATTGTGGGAAAAGGGAATCTGTACCTGATTGTTATCTTATTGATTTCTCTGGAATCTGTACACATCCTCCAGCCTCCATCCTTCTTTGGGCTCAGTACTGCTGGTACTGCACATGGACTCAAACTTTCTCTAACCAGTCCCTTGTGCACCAATTCCTATACTTGCTTCCTGATTTCCTCATTTTCCATGGGAGTCATTCTGCACGCTACCTTATTTGGCAGATTTGAACCTGGGATAAAATCTATCTGATGGCTGATATTTCTCACAGGGGGCATATCATTAGGTAAATCATCCAAAAAAATGTCACAATAACTATCTAACATCTCTTGGATTTCTATTGGAATTCAGAAATCTTTGTAGAAGTAAGAACTACCTTAGGTTTGCAAACTAAAGAAAAGCTTACCTCTTCTTCTTCAATCTACTGTAGATACTTCTTCCCTCTTAGCAACAAGGTTTTTAGGTCAGCCACTCTACTTTATGGTTCACCTTCTTCCATGGGTATCAATGTATGATGTACCCCATCTTTGAGGAAATTATAAGTGTTCTTCTTGCCATCATGCACTGCTGCTCTGTCAAACTGCCAAGGTCTACCCAGTAGTATGTGACACACATCCATGGGCATCACATCACACAGGACCTTGTCTTTGTAGTTGCCCATTTGCAGCTCTATCTCACACTATTCTTTCACAATTAGCTGGTGCCCTTTATGCAGCCAGGACACCCTGTAGGGAGTTGGATGCTCCCTTGTCTTCAGCTTCAACTTCTCTATCACCTCAGCGGAAACCATATTTTCTGTGTTGCCACTATCAATGACTAGCTGGGAGCATTTCCCCTAGACTTTGCATATGCTCCTAAACAAAGTATTTCTTTGTGCAGGCTCAGTGACCTCTTTGGTTTGTTTCAACAGGACCTTATTTACCACCAAGGATTCTCCCTTTTCTAGTAGGATTTATTCTTCAATTGTTGCCTCTTCTCCATCTTGGGTGACAACAACATTTCTTGGGCTAGCACCCATATTATTTGGGCACTCATAGTGCTTGTGTCCCACTTGAGGACATCTATAGCACCTCAATTCTCTACCTCTTCCTCTACCTCCTCTTCATCTGTAAGAACCCCTTCTGCCTCTTGCATCACCCTCTATAGATGCATTCTGAGGTGAGCTACTGTTAGCTCCATCTCTAGGTGTAGTAGACTTTCCTCTACCACCCTGACTTCCCTTTCCATGGAAAGTGCCTCTCCCTTTGGTAGAATGCTTTCTCAGGAGTTTCTCCTCTGCTTTCAATGCCATCTGATAGGCCTCTTCAACTTTCTTAGGAGACACAAGACCAATTTCATCTTGGATCTCCAACTTGAGACCATTCACATATCTGGCAATTTTCTCTGGTGTGTCTTGAAATTGTCCAGCTCTTATACTTACTCTATAGAATTCTTCTGTGTATTCATTTAATGTCAGCAACCTCTGTCTTAGGTTCACTAATGTCTTCAAGATGTATGGGCTATCCTCGCTCCATGGCATCCATTCTTGCCTCGAACCTCTGTAAGGTCTCTAACACTTCTATATTGGCAAAAGGTCTGCCTCTCCTTCTATCAGCACCTCTACCAGCTCAGATTGCCATGTTAATTCTCTGCAAAACAACTCAAAAACATCTTTGATACCAAAATTGACAACAAAAAATTGAATCAGGCCCCCAAGGAGAGCTGGTCTCTATACTGTGTCCATTTTTTCCTTTAATTATTGTTAAATTTAGTTACAAATTTATTTATCAATTTCAAAGAAATTGACAATTAAATGTATTAGTTCAACTTTGATTTAAAGCTCAACACAGATATGACCCCTTGCATCCTCCAATCTTGCGTACATAACTCATACACACATGCATTTCATATTTTATCTCTTCTTATGTTAAGACTTTGGATAATTTTAAATATACCTTTGGAATTTAATCCCACACAATATAACCCACGACAGTCCTAAGTCCCAACCATCAGGAACTTTAATGTATTAAAGTCGACATTGCACTTTAATATACATTTTTCCCTGGGCCCACATATACAATTAGTGGATTTCAATTAAATACACATGCCATACCTTGGTTTACCCTCCGTGCTATTTTGAGAGCGATCACCGTTCGATGAGCTGGTCTCCGATCGGACGGCGTACGTCGATATCGCGCTGAGTCCACAATCGACAGTTAACGCATGATGGCACGCGATGAGAACGGTATATCAAAACCACTTAAGGCCACGTGTCAGCCTATGACATAGATTGCATCCGAATGGGAAATACAGCTTACCCTCTAAAGGCAGTGCGATCAAACTGCTTCCGGCTTTTGAACAGTAGGTGACTATAGGTTAAACCGGGGTTAACACTACTCCATGTATTCATTCCACTCCTTAAATTAGGTTCTATCCTTAGGACAGAACTTTAAATTCACAACTAAACAAGTCTATTTCTCTTATAACCGGGTTTTCACTACCAGTTGAGATCACGGTGCCATGGAAATTCAACACTACAGGCTACACTCTTCCAAGAACACGACTCTACGCTATTACCAAGGTTACTGTAACCACCTCGGCTTCTTACAAGGGTGCATATTCATAAAACACACTCAGGGGACTCAATATGGACCACACTCAATCGTGGACAGAGGGAGACTTTCAAAGGTTCAACACAGTAGATTCTTCATCGAATTCACACACAAAGCTAGAGGTTCAAATACCTCGGAATCAAGTAAATATAAACGCAGAGATAGTATATCCACTATTATACACTGATGATCAACAAACATCGAAATATATTCAACAGAGAGAAAAAATTCTTAACACATACATAATATTTACTGTGGAAATCCCCTCTCCTCCATGCATCTAGGGAATACAATTTATATGTATCATTATGTGTCTCTTTGGTTCCTCTCTGACCACCATCTCTAATCTCACAAAAAGCCTAATTACATTCATTCTAATAACTGAACATGACAGATGGACTGAACTTAAAGCTATTCGACTTCTATTGACTCTAACTGACCGAAATGCAATAGACAGCTAAGGTATTGACACCTGGCTATTACAAATTCGAATGATTTTAATCCCTCATAGCCATAACATGTGGAGAAAACTCCTACATTGCTAGTGTCTAATGCCCCTGCATCAGTTTTCCACATCAATTAATTGAAATCAAGTGCTTCAAGGGAATATATTATTATTTATTGTCTAATTATTATTAAGAGATAATAATAATCGACATGCATTCTATTTTTATACATGCGATCTATAAATAGACTTCGCACATGCATCTAAAAATAGAAACTCATCTATATATAGAATTTTCTCAAACATCTATAAATAGACTCCCGCTATAAATAGAATTTTCTCAACATTGTGAAAATAGACATACACCTAAAAATAGCATGCAGGCTCCACCTAGTGTAGGTGCTTAATTTTCACTAGGATGATCATCTTGTTGAATCTCAACACTCCCTCTCAACAAGAAATGGATTATCCTTCACCTCGATCCTATCTCTATGGTATTCGAATTTTCTCCTGGTGAGCGCCTTTTTCATAATATCTGGATCTTTATCTTCCGTAGGAATGTATTGAAGTAACATGATCTTCTGCTGCACACAATTTTGATATGATGATATCGAATATCTATATGCTTAGATCTATCATGAAAAACATGATTAATCGAGAGTTTAATGCAACTCCGATTATCACAATGAATCATTGTAGGATCTAAATGAGAACCAAAAAAACCAACCAGGATCTTTTTCATCTAGATAGCCTCACATGCAACTTGACTTGATACCATGTATTATGCTTCTGTTGAATTGAGTGCCATGGATATCTGTTTCCTGTTGTACCATGAAACAACTATAATCGATACTGAAGACCCCTCCTGATGTGCTCTTTCTATCCATTGGGCTGCCCACCCAGTCTACATCAGTGAAGCCATGCAACTTCACCTCATCCATGTATCTGTACCATAAGCCATACTCAGATGTGCCCCTCAGATATCTCAGGACATGCTTGCCCACCTTCCAAAACAACTTGGTAGGCTTAACCATTGATTGACTAAGAGGTTCACCGCATAGCATATGTCTCGTCTTGTATTTACTAAATACATTAGCGAACCCACCAACTATCGATAAACAGTAGCATCCAATACCTCTCCAAATTTAGCGTCCTCTTTCCTCCAGTTTCCTGTAAGAGGAGTATCCATGGGTTTGTAGCCCTACATGTGAAACTTACCCAATATATCCCTTGCATACTTGCCATGAGACACAAAAATTTCACCATCTCGCTGCCATATTTCCAATCCAAGGAAATAGTGAAGGAGGTCCATATCCTTCATCTCGAACTCCTTTGCAAGGTCCTCCTTGCATGAGTGTATCAACTGCTTATCACCAGTTAGTATTAAAACATCAACATAAAGAACAATGATTAAAATATTACCCTCCATTACAATTTGGTATCGGTTTTCATCCACCTCACTCTTGGTGAAGCCAAGTCCAGTGAGATAGTTGTCGATCCAAGTGTACCAAGCATGGTGTGCTTGCTTCAACCCATACAACGACCTTTTGAGTCTGCACACATGTGACTCGCTACTGAATATCTCAAATCCTTCAGGATGATCAATGTACACTTCTTCCCCAATTATCTCATTAAGAAAAATAGTCTGCACATCCATCTGATGAATGTTCCAACCCATCTACGCTGAGATATCTAGGATGGTCCTTCTGGAAGAATACCGTGCAAAAAGTGCAAAATTTTCTTCATAATCAATCCCCTTGATCTATGAGAAGCCTCGAGCCACAAATCTAGCTTTGTATTTCTCAACACTCCCATCGGCATCTTGCTTTACATTATAGATCCATCTTGAACTTGTTATCACTCTAGTAATTTCTTAAGTTGTGGGATTTGAGTTTTTAGTCTAAGAAAACTAGAGGTAACAAGAAACCTACTTCAAATCCTAGGATCTAGCCTTCCTAGAATTCAGAGAGGGCTCTCTCTTTAAAATTTATCTTTGTTTTTTATTTATGTTTTTTAGGCTACTTATGATAGAACAATTGATTTTTTTTTTAAAGGTTTTGGTGGGAAATCACTTAGAGGAAAACTAGAGAGAAATCTAGTTGTCCATTGGGCTATGGAGTCTAAATCTAGATAGCAGTACTAGAAGTCAAGGCCAAAAGGGTACGAATGTATTCAGGGCAAGATAGATAACCCTCAGATATTTGGAAAAATGTTTTTGGTGAAATGTTATGATCAGGATAGAGGTCTATGAAGAATCCTTTGATCCAGAACATGGAATAAGGAGGAAGGGGTCAAACAGGAGTAGGAGCAATTAAGAATTCATAACACTGGAAATCAGCAGAAAACATTTAAATGGTAACTACTTAAAAACATGTAGTATAGGACTAGCCTGTAGTAATATTCCTAGTTTCTCATTAAGATAGAACAACCATATATAATGAATTGCATGAAACTCAAGAAAGAGAATAATGACAAGAATAAAGTACTTCACTCATCAACTTATCATAGGGATCCTGAATTATGATGCCAATTTAGCTTTGTCCAGTCTTCTACTTTGAAATCAACACATAATAGCCTCGAATGTTCAGCAAAAATTCTATAGTAAAGTCTAGCAATTTTATTCCACAATACTTCAAATGTAGAGGTATTTATACAAAATTTAGTTACAAATATCCTAGGAGAAATCTAGGAATATCTTTAGTAAATAGAAAATATCTTTACAAAATAAGAGGGTCAGTTGCTTAACAAATCAGCAAGTTATCCTCTTATCCAAAATAAATAGAACTTCTTTATCTAATCAAGTAGCCTTTGAGTGATTAGCTGCCCTGCTTTGCTGGCTGCTAGAAAATATCTTCATTTGAGTTGCCTTGGATGATAATCTTTCATATGATACTTTTTAACGCTGCTCTTTAACTCTGATACACTTTTGACTGATATTTCCACTGTTTTATTGCTGTAAAAAATATTTCTTTTTGCAGTAAAAAATCAGTAGAATGTCCTTTTTTGTTTCACTATTTCTTCCTGACTGTTTTCAAGGAAATTTCTTCAGTGTTTTACCTCTAATTTTCACATTAAATCTATAAATGCTTGCCACTATTCTTCACTAGGAATTTTGACATTCTTCAGTTTTCTAAAGTTCTCATCTACCTCCATGTATTTATAAAAATTGGGTTTGAACACAAAAATATGTTTGATCTCATCTTGTAGAAGAAACAAATATTCAAAGTGCTGGAGGAGGACTTTTCCTGTAGGAGTGCCTTGTGGCAAAGGTTTTCTAACTTGCTCCTTGGAAAATTCTCGGATTTTATTATCATAATATTTTTGGGGCATTAGTTTTTCATTGAAGACATGAATTTCTGGAAAGCCCCTTTTTCTTAAGTTTGTATACTTCACCATAAACTTTGTTATGGAAATGTTCATTGATTCACACTTTTCTTCTAGGTAGTTCATCAAATTCTTCTTTATTATGACCTTTTTAATCTGTAAAATGGTCTCTTTTCTATCCAGTATTTGTAACTCTTCTAATTCTTCTCTATTCTTGCTGTTCAGGAATGTGATGAGTTTTAAAGCCTGAGCTGGCTTATCAGTTAACTCATCCTTAGTCTTCTGAATCTTTGCCTGAGCTGATAACAATAAGTCTCTTTACTCATATATAATCTGAATTAAAGGTCATTGAGTGTGAATGGCCTCAATTATGTTTTTCCATAGATGATTCTTGACAAATAAAATTTGTTCAGTAAATGTTAGCTCTTTCTGCAAGCCCTTGATTTTCTCCCCAAGTCTAATTGCCTTCTACTCATGGGTTTTAGCATTTATTTGAGCTAACTTATTTTTGGATTCAAGATTTTCAATTACCTTATTTAGGCTATTAATCTCATTAGTTTTCAAGGACATTTCCTCCATATCCTTAATAATTTGACCTACTCCATCTATTTGTTGGACCTGTTTTGTAGAAGATTTTGTGTTTGAAGTAGTAGTTGAACTCACTGGCACTGCAGTTTCTAGTGGTTCCTTTGGTGCTAGATTTTATCCTAATGTGGATGCCACTGCTGTGGTAATCACTGGTATAACTAAAAGAATAATAGGAGTTTCAGTCTCTTTCACAATTTCTTTCTCCTAGACAAGATGGTGAATTTGGAATTCCATTTCTTTGATTTGAGCAGTTAGTTTGAGGATGAGCTTCATCATCTCTTATTTTTCACTTTTCTCTTGAAGGATTTCTTTAGTCTATGCATGCTCACTATGAGGAAGCTTAAGCTGTTTCCTCAAAGTTGAAATATAATCATTCTTTTTCTTAATCATAAATTCAATTGCCTAAACATTTGAGGGATCATATCCCACCTATAAAATCAAATCCTCTAAGGCTTTAATCCTTAGGCCTTTTGGATACAAAAAGTCTTTGTCTAGCTTCATTTGATCCTGCATGTTAATTAAAGTATTCTACAACTTGGTAGAACTCATTTCCTTTGTCACCACAACTGAATACAACATTTCAGAGCTATGTCTATGGAATTCAATTTGGTCTAGCTCATGAACATTTTCAGTATCTACTTCAAACTCAATATTTTTATAATCTGCCACTGTCTTTGGTGTTGAAGTAGTTGGTTGCATAAATGAAATAATCATTTTGTTTGTAGAATATTCAAAGGCTGTTAGTAGCCTATTCTGATTCCCTGGTTTGTGCTTGAGGAATTGAGAATATATCTCTAATTTAATTTCCTCGTTCTTCTGCTTTATCTGCTTATATTTTTCTTTTATATCTAAGTATTTTTCCTCAGCTGTCTGTGAGGAAAAAGCATCCATACTTTGTTTTTCAATCATATGAGTATCATCTTTACCCGTTGTTTGATCTTTTTCAATACATGCAAGAGTTTCATTGATTATCATTGTAGCTTCATCTTTTTTCACCTCTGGCTCATTTGTATCCTTAACATCAATTACCTTTTCTTTTCCCATGGAACTAAATTTAAGCCTTTTATTGTAAATCAACTTAAATTTTGTTTCTTTAGTTTTTTCAGCTGTGTATGTCCCTTCTTCTCTGCTTCTTTTGGCTAAAGTTTCTAGTGGATTTACAACTTCCAAGGCCTATGTTGTAACCACTTGTCCTGCTGTCTCTGTATTAATGAATATATCTATCAATGTGTTTTCCACCCATTTCTTTTGATTAGAAAACTTCTCAATCTCTAGTTTGGGCTCATGAGTGAAGGATGTAAGCTTACATTTTACCCTTAAATTACTCAGGATCCCTTGAGGACCATAGTTCCAAGGAAAACTTTGTTGAAATTTGAATTCTACTAGTCTCTTTGAGAACTCTTTTTCTGCTTCTCTGTTATTTATAATGAAAGGACCAATCTAATTCTTCAACTGGAATTGAGTCCTTTTCCTTGCAGCTAAGAAGTTGATAGAGTCAGAATTTAAAATTTGTCTTAAATATTCCAATGAAAAAAATCTCATGTTCATGTATTTTGGCAACTTATAAGGTAACAAGTTGGATCCAAAAAATCTTATTTTTGTATGCTTTTCATAAAGAAACCAGTCTCCCATTTTTCTCTATTATGATAGTTGTAAGATCCTCTTCATTTCTTCATTAACCTTGGGCTACTCTGCTTTGTACAAAAGGCTCATTGTTGGATGGAGGAAAAGGTCTAAGAAATCTGTATAAGTGAATTCACTATTTTGTTTCCTTAACAAGGAAGTCCAGAAAACAATAGATAAGGGCTTACCCTCCAAATCCATCTTTTGAAATGCAATTGGAAATTTGTCAGCTTGGAAGAATAAAAACAAATGAAACAAGCAGGAAGAGTATCTGAAAACCCCTTCAGTGGGTAGTTTGGTAAGCTGGTGATGAATACTGTCTGCTATAAAACTTGCATAGTAAAAAATGAGTTCTAGAGGTTGGCCTGGAGATAAAGTGGATAGATAGCCAAGAATGGATTCAACAGTGAATCCATCTGTAAAGTATCCCAATATAAAAGATAGCATGGAAATAATATGCCTTGACCCTTCACGAAATTTGGAAGTGGAATAAGGAGGGTTCCACTTAGGAATATCAACATGGGAAGGAAAAAAAACCTGAAATATCATAAATTTTTTTGGGAAATCTAGGCTTAAGTACAATTGGGTTAAAAATCCAATAGAAAGGGAGACTAATTGAGGATCAGAATGTAACTGTAGTATTTGATTTATGGACTCTGCTGTAATAGTAAAAAGGATTTCTTTGTCTACATTAACAATTTCCCTTTGGTCTGGTTCATAGTGCTTTTGACATAGTCTAACAAGATCTTGTCCAGGGTGGGTTAAAGGAACTACATATTGGGGAGAATGAGTCTCCCAAATAGGCATTTCATCTTTGTCCAAGTACTTATCATAGCACCAATTATGTATTTCTAAAAGGTTGAATTCTACCATAGGGTCAACAATCTTGTAGTCCATATCAGTTAATGGAAGGGTTTCTTCAGCAGCTACAGGTGGCTAGAGAGGATTTACTGACACAATGGATTTAGCAGTGCGGGATGGAGTAGCTTTAACATCTTTAGGTGTTACAGGTTTAGGAGGTTGGGATCCTCTAGGCTTGGTTGGTTTAAAGCCTCTAGCTTTAACTATGATTTTCTTTTTAGTCATTTTGGACTAAATAATGCAAGCTTAAATTAATTACAAGAGTGAATTTTCTTTATCAGAGGATATAAACTAGAATAAGACAGAAAACAAGTGTTTTCTGAATAGATTGGCTATAAAAAGGGGTTCTTAAGATATCTGAAAGCTTTAAACCCTTTTCTATATGTGAAATTAATCTTCAGAGGTCACAATTTGAGGAAATTGGCTAAACAAGTGCGTCTTTTGGACTCAAATTTTTTTGGGAAAATTGGCTAGGGTTTGGCCTCTTTTTCGGGCTTTTTAGGTAATTTCTTTGGTAAAAACCCTTAATTTAAAACCTGGTTCTGTGATTATGGGTCTAAACTTTGAAATTGCAAGTTTAGATTGGTGATAAAAACCTTTGAATGCAGGTATTTGGTTTCTTGGAAGGTTCTTAAGAAGTCTTGGTTGAATTTCAAAGTCCGGTCCTAATTGCTGGATCAAGAAACTGTTTCTGGTCAATCTTTAAGGGTTGAATTTGGGAATTTTGGGTATAAACTGACAAATTGAAGAATAAAGTTCTTTACATAGTCGAGCGGAAGTTTTTACAGTTTTAATGCACAAAATAAACATCAAAATGATATATCAAAGGTTTTTAAACTTTTATTTTTAATTATCATAGATGCATTAAATGCATGTCCTATCAACTGGCGGGAGTAATTTGGATTTTCAAATGCGAAACTGGAGATGATTTTCACATTCGTTTCTAGTGGTAAGCTATTTTGACCCAAATGAACGTAATCCAATAGAAAACTGACACATCGCCGGGGGCGGAATTGGTAAAACCACCCATTTTTCACTCGATTGGTGTTGTAACGGGCATTTGATTTTTCTGCACAATATCGATTTCATGCCGTTGGATCTTGCGATCGGGAGCGAAGGGTCATGATTTAATTGAAAGCTACGGGAAAAAATATGGTGGGACTAGGGCTAAGGTTAAGGGGTGTTTATCAAAGGTTTTATATGTAAAATCGGGTTTGATACATATGGTTTAAAAGGGTTAAATAATGGTATGTTTATATATAAAAGAGTTTTATATATAAGCGAAGGCGCATGAGGCAGGGTTGCATAGTTTATATATCGTGGGTTAATTATATAAAACATGAGGTTTTATATAACAAAATATGAAAAAAGGGTACGGTTTGGTAAGTGTATTACAAATACGGGGGGTGGGTAAACTTTTATAAAAGATTTAATTTGTTGTGATACCTTAGGATAAAAATTATGAGCGGTGTAATACCTTTTGCATTTTCCAAACACATAAAATATGTGCAGAAGGCCATAATTTCGTTTTTTATTTTATTATATAGTCTTTAGACTTGTTTGAAGAGTATAATAACTATAGGGGGCGGGGTATTTAATTAAATTTAGTTTTTAGACCAACGGGAGTATTATTTGGGTTTTTAATTTAACATGTGCATATTAACTTTGGTCTAAAACTTTATAATAGTGGGTTTTGGGGGGTATTTAAAATGAAGGGATTTATATAAATATGATAAGGTATTTTTAGGGAATTAAATAAAGTAAGTTAGAAGTTAATATGACAAGGGAGATGGAATATGCAAAAATACACTAAATGACCAAATAAATTGCATTAATAAAAGAATAGCTTATTAGTGAAAATGTGAATCTGGGTTACACTTTTTGCCCTTTTTTGAGAAAAAAATTTCATTTTTTTCGGTTCTTCAACTTTCTGCAAACTATAACAATTTTTCTGTGTAGAATTTCATTTTGCGATAGAAATAAAAGTTGTGAGAAATTTTGTTAGCTTTCTATTACTTATTTTTTGAAATTTTTTTATGCAGATTTGATATGTCAACTTAGCGTTTCTTTGAGTGTGTGTTTCTTAACAATCAAAAGATTCATAAGAAGTCATGTTATGTCGCAATGCTGTATTCATTGAAAATTTGTGTTTTTGAAAAAACAAAATGTGTTACAACAATATAGACAGAGTCTACTTTGTTTTCGTCATATTTACAAAGCCAATGGATGCATATCATAATCACTAGAATTTTTTAAACTGGTCCAATACAAAAAACTGCGTATTTTTAATATGTTTCGCATGGCAACAAATTTCTTAACATATAAGTTATAAAATAAAAATCTAAAAGCTACCCATTAGAGTCAACGGACCAATGTAATGCCCCATAATTTTTTCAATTTTTTTTACAATGTATTTTGGGAGATACAAAATTTTGATTTCACTGAATCACAATGACCCTTAGAAATTTTTTGCACTGATTTTATTAGAAAAATAATTAAAATTAATAAACTCTTACGAAATTCCATAAAATTTATATTTCCTGAAAGTAGATTCAATTTTGAAAATGCTTGTCTTGGTTCCGACAGTTAATTAACAACCTTTCATGGAGTTTAATCAGTCCAAAGTTGCAGAACCGTTTTCAGAGCCTGGTTTTGCGTAATTGGTGACGCGTTAGTTCGGCCAAACTTTTATTCCATGTTCGGCCGAACTATGTTTTCCACTTACGAGTCGTTAAAAATAACGTCTTAATAGTTCGGTCGAACTTCTTATCAAAAGTTCGGCCGAACTATTGTGTAATTCTCCGTCGGCCGGAAAATTTTGTGGAGACCCCTACAAAACACACATTTCGCGTCAATATAAATTGTCGCGAAATGATTCACAATTTTCACACATTTCGCACTTCATTTCATTTTACAACTTGGTTTGAGTTCAAAAAATTTTCTTCAAAGTTTGGGTTTAAAGAAATTTTTTGGAAGACATTTTTTGGAGGCGGCGTGATTTTTCTTGGAGGTATGTACGTGTTTTGTGTTGAAATAAATCTTTTGAGATCTTTGTTCAAAAACTTTTCTTCAAATTTTGGATTTAAAGAATTTTTTTGGAAGACATTTCTTGGAGGCGGTGTGATTTTTCTTCGAGGTATGTACGTGTTTTGTGTTGAAGTACGTGTTTTGTGTTTTTTAAAGTGTGTTTTTTGGATTGGATTACGTATTTTTTACAAAATATTTTTTTAAATTAAATCTTTTGTGATATTTTTTGTAATTGAGTTATTGTCTAATTTTTTGAAGGAAATTTTTTGAACCTCATACCCTATTATCATGGGAAATCGAAGAACTTGTGTGAGAAAATATGATCGAAAAAGAGACCATGAGGAATGTAGAGAAGAGACGAGACAATATCGCAAAAGAAAGTTAGAAGCCCTCTCAAATATTGAAGAGGAAAATCAACCTCAAGCAGAAATTGAAGCAGGTATGTAAATGTAAATATTACATGATCTATTGATATATATTTAAAAATTTTCTAATGTAAAATGTGAAGCTTAATTATTATTTGATGAACTAGTTTGAAAAATATTTTGTTTGATGTAAACAGACAGAGATATTCCTCAAAATATTGAAGAAGAAAATCAACCTCAAGCAGAAATTGAAGCAGGTATGTAAATGTAAATATTATGATCTATTAATATATTTTAAAATTTTTCCCAATGTAAAATGTGAAGCTTAATTTTTATTTGATGAACTAGTTTGAAAAATATTTTGTTTAATGTAAACAGACAGAGATACTCCTCAAAATATTGAAGAAGAAAATCAACCTCAAGCATAAATTGAATCGGGTATGTAAATGTAGATATTATGATCTATTGATATATTTAAATTTTTCCTAATATTTATTGACATATTTATTAATTTAGTTATTTATTGAATATGTACTATTTTTTCGAATATGTACAGATGAAATCACTATCGATAATGAGATGTTAGAAAATGTCGACACTCACACATATGGAGATAAAAAGCCTGACCATGTTATACGATATCGTGTCGATAGAATTTTTGAAAAGTATTTCAAAAATGAGCAAGTGACAGTTCAAGCTCAAATGTTGAAAGGTCTCCTATCATCAAGGAAAATAAAAGAAGCGACGACACTATTGGGTATTCGAAAATCAACCAAAGATAAAAAAATGAAAGAGGAGGTGATAAAAAATATGAGTAGTGCTATAGAGTCAATTAAGAGATCTAGAGATAAAGATGTTTCAAATATACGTAGAGGAATACAAATGGCAATGGTTTCACCAAGTACTCAAGAGGATTGTTTGAATCTAACATCTATGGCACGAGCACTGGGAACCTCGCGAAAAACACTGCACAAACATCGAAAATTTCGACTGAAAATACATGTAAATGATGAACTCGCTTGTTGGAGAGCTATTTGTAGGCAACCATACAAAGATATACTTGGAGAAGATGTTAAAAAAATAATATATGAATATTGGAAGAACAATTCGCGTGTTTCACCGACTGCAAGACATGTGATGCGAAGAAGAATAACACGAAATCAATACGAAGAACATGAAAAAAATCTCTTGGAAACCACTCAAATAGAGTTATTCAACAATTTCAAAGAAGAGAATCGTCAAATTCAAGTTTCACTCAGTGCTTTTGTTCAACAAAAACCATGGTATGTAAAACCTATCACCGTACGCGACACTTGTTGTTGCCATTATCATGTGGAATTTGAGTTATATTATGACACATTCCTTGATTTCGGTAGAAAATTATGGAAGGATTCACCTCCTCCTTCCACTATCCGTGAATTCATATCTCAAATTCTATGTGAAAGAGAAAGCAATGAACTATTTTACAAAAAGAAATGTGTTGGTGGTAAAAAGTGCGATGATTGTGGAAATTTGACTAAATTTCAAAACAAATATCGTATTGATATAAATGATCAATCATTGTCCAACATGAAAGTTAAATGGAAGAGATATGAATATATCAGTACATCGATTCAAGGTGCAGATAGTGTTAAAAGAATCGAATTACGAGAAGACGAAATTTTTCTAATAGAATTTTTGAGAAAGTTTGAAGTAGAAATTTACAAATACACCAAGCATTCCCATAGAGCTCGATGGCAAGACTTACAATTCAAAAAATCTCGTGACGTTTTTCCACCAGGAACCATTTTGTCAGTGATTGATTTTGCAGAAAACTACACATTTGTTCCACAAAAAGAAATTCAGAGTGAATACTATCACTCTGACCAAGTCTCCATGCTCGTCCATATTCTATATAGACATGCTGAACAAAATATCGATCATATAGAAAGCACGAGTGAAAATCGACATATCATTAAAGAATATCACTTTTATATTAGTGACGATCGTACACATGATACAAGTTTTGTATAACATTGTTTTGGAAAAATTTATGATTCATTGAAAAATCGTGGAATAACATTCAATGAACATTGGATATGGTCAGATGGATGCGCAGGTCAATTCAAATCTGCATGATCATTCTTTTGGTTGTGTTGTCTTCATAAGAAAACCTACATTAAACATTGTTGGAATTTCTTTGAGACTGGCCATGGAAAAGGAGAACATGACGGTGCAGGAGCATGCATAAAACGAGTACTTCGAAGATATCAAATGAACCACTCTGCACGCCGACTTGTGAACGCTGAAGAAGTTGTTCAATGGTGCAAAACTGCTCTAAGCCATGAGATTAACCCATCAAGAGAAGTGTGAAGGTACATTCAATTTAATTTATATTGAAAATCTAATTTTAAACATTGTACATTTATCATGCAATGATTATTTTTAATTGTATTTTGATATCATATTTACAAATTCTTTTTCTAATTTTCCATATAAAGGTTTTTCTGGCATATTGGAATCGAAGACGTAGATAGATCAATTAGAAATGACGTTGAAACAATAAAAGGGACTCGAAAATTGCATTCAATTCAAACAAATTTGTCCAGAAATGTGTTTGCATTGGATAAAAGAAAATATTCTTGTTTTTGTGATGTTTGCATAGACAACACAAAATCCAATGACGTTTGTGAAAACAAAATGTATGGGAATGATTGGAAACATTCAGAGCTAAATACAAAGGGAAAAATGTCTGTTGCAATGTTTGAAGAAATGCAATCAGAGGAAACTACAATATCATCCGATGGTGATCAAGTTTCTGATCTTGTTAGAGAAGGTAACATTTGAATTACTTTCTAATGATTTAAAGATCTAGAAATAAATTTAAATATGCATAATTAAATGTTAAATTTATTTTATTGTGCAGGATATGTTTTTGCTGTAATTGCACCTATTGACAACGATGAAAATGTGAAGTATTATTTGATGCGTTGCACTGAACGAAAAATGAAATTATTGCAAGACTATAATGATCACGGATTTCAGTATGACAAAGGGTCTATTATACTGAAAGGTTATTTTTTCAAACAAACTCGTCAAATTGGAGACTTTGTTTACTTTGAAGACTATGAACCTGATTCCATAAGTTGTCAGTATAGTCACTTTGTGTGTGCAGCACGCATAAAGTTGATAGAAGTTCAATCAAAGAAAAAATCAAAAATTAAGAAATGGAAAATGTCAAAATCCGATCATGAACGGATTATTGAGGATGGAATTCCATTATAATATTTTTGAGTGAAGTGCCCAACAATTTATTATCTTTGGATTAAATATGTTTTAGAACTTTCAGTACTCAACTAAAAATTGAGCTGCTTATGTTATTTGTGGTTTGCACAAGTTACAAATTTTTTGGGTACAAGCACGTGCTCTAGTATCAACTGAAAGTAGTTTTTCTATACATGTGCATTGATTAAAAATGTTATATGTATTGGATATATATATATATCCAATATTGGATAAATTAATTGTTCTTGTATATTAATTGTTCTTGTATATGTTCTCCGACCATATGGTACAAATTATTTCACTTTATTTTGTAAGGTCAGATTCGGTCCCCATATGGCCTAGCCTCCAAGGGACGAGATAACAAGTGGTTTTCCCCACTTGCCCGAATCTCAGCTTTTAAGTACAATTTTACTATTTATGTCAGGAATCTTACATGATTTCCTAGCCAAAGATAGATTCTCTTTGTTTCAAGTTTCCAGTAAAAGTTGTCACCGAATGACCTGCTCGAACTCTTGTAGTAAACACCATACCTTATCTCTCTTGCTCTCCAATATTATTAGGTTTAATTATTCTAACACAAAAATCGTTCTACATTGTCAATAATTTTTTGCGCTTACACTAAAATCAATGAACACTATTAATCCAATGTCTTTACAAGTAATGTACCATCATACATGGAATTATATCAAATTAGAAATCAACATATACAATGAAATCAATGGGGATTGTCTTGTTACAAGTAACATAATTTCAATTTACCATATGTGCAAATGTAGGTTGAAACGATCCAAAACTTTAAGTTGTAGATTGAAACCATCCAAAACTCGAGTTTTAAAAACTTCACATGTCATGCCAATTATAATTCAACTATCCAACAAAAACATTCAACAAATTAAATATCACATACCAAAGTTGTTTCAAGTTTCCAGTAAAAGTTGTCACTGAATGACCTACTAGGATATTATAAATACTAACTTTGTAAGATCATTTGGCATTCGGAAAAATTCGAAAGTCTTAGACTATCAATCAATTTAAAGTATCATTCACCCTAGGGAGTGTAAAATATTCAATGTAGGTTGGTGACGATGCTCACTCCTAGCTTGAAGCAGGGCCAATGACCAATTCTTTAATGAATTCCAATGCACTAGACCAAAGTTGGTTCAACCTACTTGGTTTTTCACCCAAGAAATTCCAAGGATGGACTATCTGGACAAACTGTTGAAATTGAAAAGCTTGACATGGAGATACGGCAAGGTGAACAAAGACTTCCAGAAATCTTTATGGAAAGGGCTCACTTGAAGGAAAGAAGCACCACGTTGCAGGCTAAAGTCAAGACATTTAAGAAATTAGACAAAATTCGAAAAGGAAAGAGCTTGAACCAATTCAAGCAGACCCAGGATCGGATTGTTCTATGGAGCTTCATGAGAAGAGATATGTGAAAAGGACTGTTAAGCCAAGGGCTAGTTCAAAAGACATATTGGAAGAAAAAATGTTGAAGAAGATTGCGGAAGTAAGGCGCAAGACAAGGAGAAGGAATGATGATGAAAGTTCCTTGGACTTGAGATTCGTGTCTACAACCGTACATGGGAAAAATTTCTCTGCTTTGATAGACACGGGAGCTACCTATAGCTTCCTAAGTCGAAAGGTAACTTCATCTCTTAGAAAGAGGAAGGCTAGCATCGAGAAAGAGTTGAGTGCTTTCAAGGCAGTCAATTCGAGGATGAAAGCAGTGACTGGTGTCATGAAAGGCATACATGTGAGAGTAGGGTCAAGGTTTGGAAAGATAGACTTAAGAGTCATTGACATGGATGATCATTCTATGGTGTTGGGATGAGACTTCATGGTTGCAGCACAAGCCATACCAATGATGGACCGAGAAATTCTCTTAATTCCTGTGATCAATCTTAAACTATTTTCTGAACTTCTATTCTTATTGTCACCCTTATTAGTTTTGTCATCTTTCCGTATCGATTATATTAAAAAGAAATTATAAATCATAAATCATAAACCATTTAAATATTTAGCTCGAACTCTTGTAGTAAACACCATACCGCAAGTCTCTCTTGCTCTCCAATATTATTAGGTTTAATTATTATAGCACAAAAATCGTTCTACATTGTCAATAATTTTTTGCGCTTACACTGAAATCAATGAACACTATTAATCCAATGACTTTACAAGTAATTTACCATCATACATGCAATTATATCAAATCAGAAATCAATACATAGGTAAACCATTTAAATATTTAGCTCGAACTCTTGTAGTAAACACCATACCTCAAGTCTCTCTTGCTCTACAATATTATTAGGTTTAATTATTATAACACAAAAATCATTCTACATTGTCAATAATTTTTTGCGCTTACACTGAAATCAATGAACACTATTAATCCAATGATTTTACAAGTAATGTACCATCACACATGCAATTATATCAAATCAGAAATCAACATATACTGTAATGAAATCAATGGGGATTGTCTTGTTACAAGTAACATTTCAATTTACCACATGTGCAAATGTATGTTCACATTCTATCATTCACGTAGTTTTAAAAACTTCAGATGCCATGCCAATTATAATTCAACTATCTAACAAAAAAATTTAACATTAAATATCACATGCCATGCCAATTATAATTCAACTATCCAACAAAAAAATTTAACATATGTCCAAAAAACTTATTGTAATAAAATATGTCCAAAAATTGTAAATCTCACTCGAGTATCAAACTGTATCAAGTTTAACAAATTTTAAAACCATCTAAATTTTGAAATCAAATCAAATATACTGTAAATCTTGTCCATCAAATGGAGGATCTTGCGTCTGGGTCTCGGGTAGTGCCCTATCCTGTAAATAGGAAACCTACATTCACAATGCACATGTACTTGAACATTAAAATTTGAAGTTTTAAAAATGAATGAGAATATATATATCTAGAACTTCATGTAAAAGACAAAATATAACAAAAAAATCATGCAATACCTCGTAAGGTTTCCTCTCCATTTGATGAACAGGTTCTGCCATAGAAACATCTGCAGTGGTAACCTGTACAATATACATGTACAGTTAAATATAAATATATATATATACATAAATAATTTATATAAATTAAAAACTTTCAAATGAAAATGCACGTGTACATATATAAACTTATTTGAACAATAATATTAAAAAAAAAGAACTAAAGAAAACTTCTTCAAATGCTGTGGATGTTCCTATCTCCGTCGCTAAAGTCCTCGGATTAAAAAAATCTTCTATACGAACCTAAATTCAAAAAAATTTAAATAACTCAAAATATAGATCTCTCTCTATATATCTCAATTTTTAATGGAACTTTTTGAGGTAACATAAATTTTGAACTTGTGGAAAATTTTCCATACTTGTACATCTCCCAATGAAGTAGAAGGTATATCTCCTAAGGAAGAAGAAGGTACCGCCATCCCAAAAACATCAGACGGAATCGGTACCTGTTAAAACATTTTATCAAATTATATATATACATACATGTACATGTGTGGCAACAATTATTTATTTTAGAGTCACTTAAAAAACACTAACATACATGTGCCAGCATATCATGATGGTCAGACCCATCTGCATCGTTTGAACCGGAGGTCCCGAACGTAATATTAACATTTTCATCACGCATCATGCCTGAGAACTGCAAATGGTGTTTTAACATATAATCATACATTTTTGTTAAATTAATGTACACATACAAATAAATGTATACATGTACATACACATGTATTTATTACAAATTGTACACATGTATATGTAAATATAATTTCAAACCCTAAGGTCACTAACACATACCGTTCCAGTGCCCTCTTCCTCACGAAAAATTAGGTCTTGTAGACCATTGCGACAATTTATTGCATATGTTCGGAGATCTTCAACATTCATGTTGTAAATCTCCTCATCTGTACGATAAAAAAAATTGGCACATGCATTTTCACGTGCTCTTTGTCGATTTAAGCAAATATCGACTCCACTCAATCCACTATGAACATTGTCGATCATAACATCTCTTGCTTCACGACTTATTTGAGAAGTCGCATCCATATCTGATCGCAGGGTTTCGACTCGAGACGGTCGACTCACCAATGGCGGGTCAGGGCGAGGCAACTCCACATCTCGCTTAGCGCCCTTACGTTGATATAATCGACCTCTCCCCGGGCCAAAAAATTCTGAAGGAAGGTCATTGTAGTCGGGTTTCATACCCAAAAAACATTCTGCATAAAACATTTGTGCAAAATAAAGAGGAACCTCATCGTTCCATGGAAGCCTTCCAAAGGCCGCAAGATGTCGATCATATAAATATTTTTCTTTGTCTGGGTGCTTGAAATACTGCACCTTCAACATTTTTCTTTTTCGCACTTCCTTATAATTAAACATTGGCTTAGCATCATCTCTTTTTACTCTCCGTTTTATGTCCTGCCATTTATCGGGACCTATCACTGTTTCTTTTCTCTTCTCATCAGTTCTACAAACGAATCAGTCGTTGGCCCCAAATTTTTGTACACTTTTACCATTTCACTCAATGAATGTGTAACTATTTCGAGGCTTTGTCTACTCTCAGCAGGTAGAGGCAAAGCCTCGAGATCTCTTTGCAATTTTGCATGAAGGCTTTCACACCTTTGTAAGGTGCATTCTGCCATGTTCGTTTCCCATGGTATATCAGTAATCTCAGCCGGATAAGTTGTGCTGGGTTGACAGCCTTCTTTTTCAATGTAGCGCGCTGCCCCGCGTATTTTTTGACCACTGGCTCGAACATTTTCAGCCTCTGCATCAATATATATAAAATTTCGTATATTAGAAAAAACACGTGTAAAAAAATTGTACAAATTTAATGAAAAAATATTGAAATTGATGGCAACCTTGATGTTTCTGGTTAACATCATCTCCAACATGACCTTGCTAAGAACCAACCCCAGAATGACGCTGCTGAGAACCAGACCCACAGTCACCTTGTTGAGAACCAGCAGTCGTTGATTGGCCTTCGAGGGAATAAATATCACCCCCTTCCCGCAACCTGCTACCACTCATACCTCGACCGGTTGAACCTTGGCCACGCTCCATGGATGGAGTAGAAAGCCTTCTCCTCTTGCCTCCTAAAAATTAAGATATGAAACTTATTGACAACTAATTTCACTCACAAAGTTAATAAAAAAGTCAATTCCATATGTACACACATGTATGGAGATTTAAGATTATATTTAAATACCGTGAACATCCTCCGATCCCTGAACCTCCATATGGGATTCGGCTGATCTTCGTCTTTCATCCTCCATGATATATATCTATTGGTCGACATTCACAAAATAGATTTCAAAAAATCAATACCTCAGAATAAAATCCAGTTTGGGGCTGTTAAATCCAGTATGTTCTATATTTCTTACATTTCTGCCCTCCTATTTTTCTTTCCAATCAAGGTTTAAAAAATAACATGAGAAGCAACATGAGACTTAGAACAATAATTTTCATTATCTATATGGAAGGCAAGAAGGATTATATCCCCTTAAGCTTAAGCTTATGTAGTTTGTCAATTTTTATCATATATTTTTTGGTAAGGGTAAATGTTTTTTTATCTATAGTACAAGTCATGAGTTCCCCAATTTTACCTTATGTAAAGCATGATTCTAGGATTACTAGAATTTGTACTTGGTTTTTAAAGAATATATCAAATAAATTTTTTGAGAAGCAAATATGGCTTGTTCCTTAGAATTTGGCACTTAGAATTTCCATAACGCTTATAACCCCATCCTTACAATTTTTATAATTTCCATGATGAGACATTTGAATTTCCTTCCCCATATTTCTTGTTAATGATTATAACCTTAAAATGGCTAGTATTGGTTTGTCATCATCATCTAAAAATGACTTGGCAGATGAAAATTTACCATGTCAATCATCATCACTTCACACCATCTCATACATGACCCCTTCTACATATTATATGCATGGATTTTTGGAATGTCATCCTCTCTACCTATCCCATGAATGATTGTGACAATAGGTGAATAAAATACAATTTATAAGCAGAGGATAGTTTCTAGTTTTTCCTCCTCCATCCGCCCCATAGCTAGTGATTTCTCAATTTTCCACTTCCAACTTTCTATTCTCGAAATTCATTAGCATCTAATTTTATCGATAGCCACACCACTATACATATAATTATCATATACACTACTACATTAATGAACTCTACGTTTTTTGTTATTGTAAAGTCCAATAACAAACAATGTTAATTGAGTTTAGTAGTGTATATAACAATTTCTTTGACTTCCAGGTGTGTTGTGACTATTAGTAGAATTAACTACCAAAATGAATTTCCAAAATAAAATGTTGGAAGAGAAAAAATAGGCAATCACTGGATATGGAGTGGGTGGAGGAGGAAAAACTTATAGTGATCCCTTACTTATCAAATTTTCTTTATTCACCTAATGTCACAATCAATCATGGTCTAGATAGAAGGGATGACCTACCATAAATTCAATCATATAATGTGTAGAAGGGTCATATGTAGATGGTGTGAAACGATGATTACAAACATGGTAATTTTTCATCTACTAGGTCATTTTGACATGATGATTACAAACCAGTGCTAGCCCATTAAAGGTTATAATCATTGGTGCCTAATGTGGGGTGGACAATTTAAATCAAGTTTGTATCAAAGTACAATTTAGCTCATTTTAGTCAAGGTTAGTTAGAAGAATTAGCTATTGGTTTCTACCTTCAATTTCCTCTGAAAATGAATGTGTACCTGCTTTTGAGAGACATTAGAGGAATAAGGTCCAAATTTTTGATGAAAATGTGGTATGAAAGTAAAGGGTTTTAAAGGCAAGCATGTACAAGGCATAGTTGAGCCAAATGTTCTTCAAGAAGGGCCTAATTATTTGGGTCTTGGTTATGGAAAACATGGAAAATGCTCCAAAGCCAAGGAGGCTTGTGAGGTTTTTGTTCATGATGAATGGAACATGTACATAGTTTACCTTAAATTTGTTGTGTTTTACGAATATTAAAATGAAGAACTTCTATTTAGATCCATTCCAGAGATTGACTGCAGGGGCATTTACTAGATATGTCACCTTTCATAAAAGATGAGATCCAGAGGCTACCTGGCCCTTTACAGACTCTTCCTATAGAACTTGTAGAAGTAAACACTAGAGGCATTAAAAATATCAAATAACGTTTTCATGCTCAGACATGGGAATGTGTCTCTTTCCCTAGACGCAAAAAAATAGTTCTTGAGGTAGTTAATCTTCATAGACATGTCATGAAGCAAGTCAATGTGATCATCCCTCCTTCCCTCCCTTGTAAAATAATTATGTTTTGCGAGTCAGAAAGCCAAAATATGGAGACAATTATCACCAAATCCAACGTACGATTATGCATGATGGAGAATATCTAGCGCTTTCCCTTGTTAATATATTTAATAATCTCAATATTTATTTGAAAGTATCAATAGTATTTCGACGACATCACATTGTTCAAATCTCATGGTCGAAATACTATTGATACTTTTAAATAAATATTGAGATTATTAAATATATTAACAAGGGAAAGCGCTAGAGATTCTCCATCATGCATAATCGTACATTGATGCTTATAGAGTGAAAAAACTGAAAGAATCAACTTGTAGGGTCATTTTAATGGGGGGCGGAGAATTCAGGTCTAAAACCTTTTGGAGTCATTTTGAGGTATTAAATGACATTTATGGGGGTCAAACGATTATATAATTTAAGTTGAAGGCCCATGAGATAAATATGACTTCTATGTGACATTTGTAAATTAAATCATCTATTTGTTGTGTTATATGAACAAAATTGGTACGCATATCTAAAGAGTCCAAATGCTCATTCAAGACCATATGTAATCCTCATCTAACTTAGCCAGGGATTTGCAATACTATATTTGAGTTTGCTAGCTCCATTTCAAGATATTATGGTTATCCAAGAGGGGATATAAAAAATGAAAAGAAGAATGGAAAAGAGGATTTCATAATCGATGAGGGTCAAGATGATTCACATGATGAAGTGCAACTAAAAGAAGCGCCATTGAAATGGTTTGCTAACAGATGGTTAGATTTCTTATCCAATTAAGGCCTAGCATGTATTTTGATGTTTCATGAATTTCTTTGCAAATTCAAAGTATGGTGCATGTTGTATGAAGCAAGATGTTGAAAGTAGAGTTATGTTGACACACTTAAATGCAACAAATATGGAAATTTGTACATGAGCTCTATTATTTGACTTAAGAGTCAGTTTTTTGAAGAGGCATGTTTTGTCAACTTGTGTTTGGTTGATGGTTTTGTACACCAATATGTAAGAGTACATGGAAATATTCACATGATGTGAATTTTTTTTTCTTTGAAGGAGAAAAATGATATGTTAGCGAGCTATGTTTCTTGCATGATCTGTGTTTTCATTTTGATGGTTTTGTTTGTGACAAGACGTCACAAGATTTTGCGAAGGTCCACTCTTGAGCGAGAGCCTCATGATTACAACCTATTCGTGAGAATCAAATGGGAGTGCATCCTTATTTTGAAAACAAGTAGGATTCTAAGCTACATAGGACTCAAACCATCATTTTTAAATTTGAAATATAATGGTGTTGTTTCAATGCCTGAATCCACAACCCTAACACATGAAATCACTAATCTAATTACACATGAAATAAATAGTTATTTTCTCCAACATTAAAAATATAACTAAAAACTAAATTCAACATAGTTGAAATAAAAAGAAGCGCCATTGAAATGGTTTGCTGACAAATGGTTAAAGATTTCTTATCCAATTAAGGCCTAGCATGTATTTTGATGTTTCATGAATTTCTTTGCAAATTCAAAGTATGGTGCATGTTGCATGAAGCAAGATGTTGAAAGTAGAGTTATGTTAGACACACTTAAATGCAAAAAATATGGAAATTTGTACATGAGCTCTACTATTTGACTTAAGAGTCAGTTGTTTGAAGAGGCATGTTTTGTCAACTTGTGTTTGGTTGATGGTTTTGTACACCAATATGTAAGAGTACATGGACATATTCACATGATGTGAATTTTTTTTTTCGTTGAAGGAGAAAAATGATGTGTTTTTAGTTTTATGGTTTTGTTTGTGACAAGACGTCACAAGATTTTGCGAGGGTCCACTCTTGAGCGAGAGCCTCATGATTACAACCTATCCGTGAGAATCAAATGGGAGTGCATCCTTATTTTGAAAACAAGTAGGATTCTAAGCTACCTAGGACTCAAACCATCATTTTTAAATTTGAAATATAATGGTGTTGTTTCAATGCCTGAATCCACAACCCTAACACATGAAATCACTAATCTAATCACACATGAAATAAATAGTTATTTTCTCCAACATTAAAAATATAACTAAAAACTAAATTCAACATAGTTGAAAGAAAAAGAAGCGCCATTGAAATGGTTTGCTGACAGATGATTAGATTTCTTATCCAATTAAGGCCTAGAATGTATTTTGATGTTTCATGAATTTCTTTGCAAATTCAAAGTATGGTGCATGTTGCATGAAGCAAGATGTTGAAAGTAGAGTTATGTTAGACACACTTAAATGCAACAAATATGGAAATTTGTACATGAGCTCTATTATTTGATTTAAGATTCAGTTGTTTGAAGAGGCATGTTTTGTCAACTTGTGTTTGGTTGATGGTTTTGTACACCAATATGTAAGAGTACATGGACATATTCACAAGATGTGAATTTTTTTTTTCGTTGAAGGAGAAAAATGATGTGTTTTCAGTTTGATGGTTTTGTTTGTGACAAGACCTCACAAGATTTTGCGAGGGTCCACTCTTGAGTGAGAGCCTCATGATTACAACCTATTCGTGAGAATCAAATGGGAGTGCATCCTTATTTTCAAAACAAGTAGGATTCTAAGCTACCTAGGACTCAAACCATCATTTTTAAATTTGAAATATAATGGTGTTGTTTCAATGCCTGAATCCACAACCCTAACACACGAAATCACTAATCTAATTACACATGAAATAAATAGTTATTTTTTCCAACATTAAAAATATAACTAAAAACTAAATTCAACATAGTTGAAAGAAAAAGAAGCGCCATTGAAATGGTTTGCTGACAAATGGTTAAAGATTTCTTATCCAATTAAGGCCTAGCATGTATTTTGATGTTTCACGAATTTCTTTGCAAATTCAAAGTATGGTGCATGTTGCATGAAGCAAGATGTTGAAAGTAGAGTTATGTTAGACACACTTAAATGCAACAAATATGGAAATTTGTACATGAGCTCTATTATTTGACTTAAGAGTCAGTTGTTTGAAGAGGCAAGTTTTGTCAACTTGTGTTTGGTTGATGGTTTTGTACACCAATATGTAAGAGTACATGGACATATTCACATGATGTGAATTTTTTTTTTTGTTGAAGGAGAAAAATGATGTGTTTTCAGTTTGATGGTTTTGTTTGTGACAAGACATCACAAGATTTTGCGAGGGTCCACTCTTGAGCGAGAGCCTCATGATTACAACCTATCCGTGAGAATCAAATGGGAGTGCATCCTTATTTTGAAAACAAGTAGGATTTTAAGCTACCTAGGACTCAAACCATCATTTTTAAATTTGAAATATAATGGTGTTGTTTCAATGCCTGAATCCACAACCCTAACACATGAAATCACTAATCTAATTACACATGAAATAAATAGTTATTTTCTCCAAAATTAAAAATATAACTAAAAACTAAATTCAACATAGTTGAAAGAAAAAAAAGCGCCATTGAAATGGTTTGCTGACAAATGGTTAGATTTCTTATCCAATTAAGGCCTAGCATGTATTTTGATGTTTCATGAATTTCTTTGCAAATTCAAAGTATGGTGCATGTTGCATGAAGCAAGATGTTGAAAGTAGAGTTATGTTAGACACTTAAATGCAACAAATATGGAAATTTGTACATGAGCTCTATTATTTGACTTAAGATTCAGTTGTTTGAAAAGGCATGTTTTGTCAACTTGTGTTTGGTTGATGGTTTTGTACACCAATATGTAAGAGTACATGGACATATTCACATGATGTGAATTTTTTTTTCGTTGAAGGAGAAAAATGATGTGTTTTCAGTTTGATGGTTTTGTTTGTGACAAGACGTCACAAGATTTTGCGAGGGTCCACTCTTGAGCGAGAGCCTCATGATTACAACCTATTCGTGAGAATCAAATGGGAGTGCATCCTTATTTTGAAAACAAGTAGGATTCTAAGCTACCTAGGACTCAAACCATCATTTTTAAATTTGAAATATAATGGTGTTGTTTCAATGCCTGAATCCAAAACCCTAACACATAAAATCACTAATCTAATTACACATGAAATAAATAGTTATTTTTTCCAACATTAAAAATATAACTAAAAACTAAATTCAACATAGTTGAAAGAAAAAAAAGTGTCATTGAAATGGTTTGCTGACAAATGGTTAGATTTCTTATCTAATTAAGGCCTAGCATGTATTTTGATGTTTCATGAATTTGTTTGCAAATTCAAAGTATGGTGCATGTTGCATGAAGCAAGATGTTGAAAGTAGAGTTATGTTGACACACTTAAATGCAACAAATATGGAAATTTGTACATGAGCTCTATTATTTGACTTAAGAGTCAGTTGTTTGAAGAGGCATGTTTTGTCAACTTGTGTTTGGTTGATTGTTTTGTACACCAATATGTAAGAGTACATGGACATATTCACATGATGTGAATTTTTTTTTTCTTTGAAGGAGAAAAATGATGTGTTTTTAGTTTGATGGTTTTGTTTGTGACAAGACGTCACAAGATTTTGCGAAGGTCCACTCTTTAGCGAGAGCCTCATGATTACAACCTATCCGTGAGAATCAAATGGGGGTGCATCCTTATTTTGAAAACAAGTAGGATTCTAAGCTACCTAGGACTCAAACCATCATTTTTAAATTTGAAATATAATGGTGTTGTTTCAATGCCTGAATCCACAACCCTAACACATGAAATCACTAATCTAATTACACATGAAATAAATAGTTATTTTCTTCAACATTAAAAATATAACTAAAAACTAAATTCAACATAGTTGAAAGAAAAAGAAGCGCCATTGAAATGGTTTGCTGACAGATGGTTAGATTTCTTATCCAGTTAAGGCCTAGCATGTATTTTGATGTTTCATGAATTTCTTTGCAAATTCAAAGTATGGTGCATGTTGCATGAAGCAAGATGTTGAAAGTAGAGTTATGTTAGACACACTTAAATGCAACAAATATGGAAATTTGTACATGAGCTCTATTATTTGACTTAAGAGTCAATTGTTTGAAGAGGCATGTTTTGTCAACTTGTGTTTGGTTGATGGTTTTGTACCCCAATATGTAAGAGTACATGGACATATTCACATCATGTGAATTTTTTTTTTCTTTGAAGGAGAAAAATGATGTGTTTTCAGTTTGATGGTTTTGTTTGTGACAAGACGTCACAAGATTTTGCGAAGGTCCACTCTTGAGCGAGAGCCTCATGATTACAACCTATTCGTGAGAATAAAATGGGAGTGCATCCTTATTTTGAAAACAAGTAGGATTCTAAGCTACCTAGGACTCAAACCATCATTTTTAAATTTGAAATATAATGGTGTTGTTTCAATGCCTGAATCCACAACCCTAAAACATGAAATCACTAATCTAATTACACATGAAATAAATAGTTATTTTCTCCAAAATTAAAAATATAACTAAAAACTAAATTCAACATAGTTGAAAGAAAAAGAAGCGCCATTGAAATGGTTTGCTGACAAATGGTTAGATTTCTTATCCAATTAAGGCCTAGCATGTATTTTTATGTTTCATGAATTTCTTTGCAAATTAAAAGTATGGTGCATGTTGCATGAAGCAAGATGTTGAAAGTAGAGTTATGTTAGACACACTTAAATGCAACAAATATGGAAATTTGTACATGAGCTCTATTATTTGACTTAAGAGTCAGTTGTTTGAAGAGGTATGTTTTGTCAACTTGTGTTTGGTTGATGGTTTTGTACACCAATATGTAAGAGTACATGGACATATTCACATGATGTGAATTTTTTTTTTCATTGAAGGAGAAAAATGATGTGTTTTCAGTTTGATGGTTTTGTTTGTGACAAGACGTCACAAGATTTTGCGACGGTCCACTCTTGAGCGAGAGCCGCATGATTACAACCTATCCGTGAGAATTAAATGGGAGTGCATCCTTATTTTGAAAACAAGTAGGATTCTAAGCTACCTAGGACTCAAACCATCATTTTTAAATTTGAAATATAATGGTGTTGTTTCAATTCCTGAATCCACAACCCTAACACATCAAATCACTAATCTAATTACACATGAAATAAATAGTTATTTTCTCCAAAATTAAAAATATAACTAAAAACTAAATTCAACATAGTTGAAAGAAAAAGAAGCGCCATTGAAATGGTTTGCTGACAAATGGTTAGATTTCTTATCCAATTAAGGCCTACCATGTATTTTGATGTTTCATGAATTTCTTTGCAAATTCAAAGTATGGTGCATGTTGCATGAAGCAAGATGTTGAAAGTAGAGTTATGTTAGACACACTTAAATGCAACAAATATGGAAATTTGTACATGAGCTCTATTATTGGACTTAAGAGTCAGTTGTTTGAAGAGGCATGTTTTGTCAACTTGTGTTTGGTTGATGGTTTTGTACACCAATATGTAAGAGTACATGGACATATTCACATGATGTGAATTTTTTTTTTCGTTGAAGGAGAAAAATGATGTGTTTTCAGTTTGATGGTTTTGTTTGTGACAAGAGGTCACAAGATTTTGCGAGGGTCCACTCTTGAGCGAGAGCCTCATGATTACAACCTATTCGTGAGAATCAAATGGGAGTGCATCCTTATTTTCAAAACAAGTAGGATTCTAAGCTACCTAGGACTCAAACAATCATTTTTAAATTTGAAATATAATGGTGTTGTTTCAATGCCTGAATCCACAACCTTAACACATGAAATCACTAATCTAATTACACATGAAATAAATAGTTATTTTCTCCAACATTAAGTAACTAAAAAACTAAATTCAACGTAGTTGAAAAGAAAAAGAAGCGCCATTGAAATGGTTTCTTGACAAATGGTTAATTCTTATCCAATTAAGGCCTAGCATGTGTTTGATGTTTCATGAATTGCTTTAACGAAATTCAAAGTATGGTGCATGTTGCATGAAGCAAGATGTTGAAAGTAGAGTTATGTTAGACACACTAGAATACGACAAATATGGAAATTTGTACATGAGCTCTATTATTTGACTTAAGTCGAGTTGTTTGAAGAGCATGTTTGTCAACTTGTGTTTGGTTGATGGTTTTGTACACCAATATGTAAGAGTACATGGACATATTCACATGATGTGAATTTTTTTTAAAGTTGAAGGAGAAAAATGATGTGTTTTTAGTTTGATGGTTTTTTTTGTGACAAGACGTCACAAGATTTTGGGAAGGTCCACTCTTGAGCGAGAGCCTCATGATTACAACCTAATAGTGAGAATCAAATGGGAGTGCATCCTTATTTTGAAAAGAAATAGGATTCTAAGCTACCTAGGACTCAAACCATCATTTTTAAATTTGAAATATCATGGTGTGTTGTTTCAATGCCTGAATCCACAACCCTAACACATGAAATCACTAATCTAATTACACATGAAATAAATAATTATTTTCTCCAACATTAAAAATATAACTAAAAACTAAATTCAACATAGTTGAAAGAAAAAGAAGCGCCATTGAAATGGTTTGCTGACAGATGGTTAGATTTCTTATCCAGATTAGGAAATTTATTTTATATTTTAATTATTTTGTGTGATTTCTTTTACAATTCCAAAGTATAAGTCCACTATTTTTTGAAACAGAATATTGAAGTAAAGTTATGTTGTTACATTATTTCCAACAATGGAAATTTATGGCTCTATTATTTGACTTAAGAGTCAGTTGTTTGCAGAGGCATGTTTTGTCAACTTGTGTTTGGTTGATGGTTTTGTACCCCAATATGTAATAGTACATGGACATATTCACATGATATGAATTTTTTTTTTCTTTGAAGGAGAAAAATGATGTGTTTTCAGTTTGATGGTTTTGTTTGTGACAAGACGTCACAAGATTTTGCGAAGGTCCACTCTTGAGAGAGAGCCTCATGATTACAACCTATCCGTGAGAATCAAATGGGAGTGCATCCTTATTTTGAAAACAAGTAGGATTCTAAGCTACCTAGGACTCAAACCATCATTTTTAAATTTGAAATATAATGGTGTTGTTTCAATGCCTGAATCCAGAACCCTAACACATGAAATCACTAATCTAATTACACATGAAATAAATAGTTATTTTCTCCAAAATTAAAAATATAACTAAAAACTAAATTCAACATAGTTGAAAGAAAAAGAAGCGCCATTGAAATGGTTTGCTAACAAATGGTTAAAGATTTCTTATCCAATTAAGGCCTAGCATGTATTTTGATGTTTCATGAATTTCTTTGCAAATTCAAAGTATGGTGCATGTTGCATGAAGCAAAATGTTGAAAGTACATGAGCTCTATTATTTGACTTAAGAGTCAGTTGTTTGAAGAGGCATGTTTTGTCAACTTGTGTTTGGTTGATGGTCTTGTACACCAATATGTAAGAGTACATGGACATATTCACATGATGTGAAATTTTTTTTCTTTGAAGGAGAAAAATGATATGTCAGCGAGCTATGTTTCTTGCATGACGTGTTTTCAGTTTGATGGTTTTTTTTGTGACAAGACGTCACAAGATTTTGCGAAGGTCCACTCTTGAGCGAGAGCCTGATGATTACAACCTATTCGTGAGAATCAAATGGGAGTGCATCCTTATTTTGAAAACAAGTAGGATTCTAAGCTACCTAGGACTCAAACCATCATTTTTAAATTTGAAATATAATGGTGTTGTTTCAATGCCTGAATCCACAACCCTAACACATGAAATCACTAATCTAATTACGCATGAAATAAATAGTTATTTTCTCCAACATTAAAAATATAACTAAAAACTAAATTCAACATAGTTGAAAGAAAAAGAAGCGCCATTGAAATGGTTTGCTGACAGATGGTTAGATTTCTTATCCAATTAAGGCCTAGCATGTATTTTGATGTTTCATGAATTTCTTTTCAAATTCAAAGTATGGTGCATGTTGCATGAAGCAAGATGTTGAAAGTAGAGTTATGTTAGACACACTTAAATGCAACAAATATGGAAATTTGTACATGAGCTCTATTATTTGACTTAAGAGTGAGTTGTTTGAAGAGGCATGTTTTGTCAACTTGTGTTTGGTTGATGGTTTTGTACACCAATATGTAAGAGTACATGGACATATTCACATGATGTGAATTTGTTTTTTCTTTGAAGGAGAAAAATGATGTGTTTTTAGTTTGATGGTTTTGTTTGTGACAAGACGTCACAAGATTTTGCGAAGGTCCACTCTTTAGCGAGAGCCTCATGATTACAACATATCCGTGAGAATCAAATGGGAGTGCATCCTTATTTTGAAAACAAGTAGGATTCTAAGCTACCTAGGACTCAAACCATCATTTTTAAATTTGAAATATAATGGTGTTGTTTCAATGCCTGAATCCACAACCTAACACATGAAATCACTAATCTAATTACACATGAAATAAATAGTTATTTTCTCCAAAATTAAAAATATAACTAAAAACTAAATTCAACATAGTTGAAAGAAAAAGAAAATGGAACTTTAAACATTCAATGAAAATTTCTAAATAAGAACATTGAAATTATAAGTTTCTTTCTTACACAGTTTAAGATTTGGGGTGTAAAGTTTTTTTCAAAAAATATTTTAAACTTTTTGATGCTTCACGTTTCCGCCCAATTATATATTCCTAATGTATTGCAATAACTGTTAGTTAATTAAACAATCATAAACCATTTCAATCTTCTTTCCTTTTATGTCTTTAAAATATCAAGATAAGGAAAAAAAACTTTAAAATATCATACATCAATCAATCAGAAAACATATCAACTCAACCAGAGCCAACATGGAGATATCATTCTATAGTATGTACCATTCAAGCATGAGCATCAAGTACATGTCCAAAAAAAGAGAATTGATGAAAATCGACCCAAATTTTTCTCCAAAGAAAAGCATTGCAGTATGCTAGATTTGTAATAAATTCAAAAAAATTAAATATTACTTGAAATATGAATTTGGATGTGAAATAATCATCTAGCTAAATGTGAAAACAAAAATTATATATTTGTTTTAACTCCAATGTACTATGGGGTTTAAATCTATGATACTATGGGAAATAGAGATCTATCCAAAAAGTATTTCTTTCAATATCAGTATAAATATACATAAAGTCTTGAATATTCTACAATTTAATGAAACAATAATTAATAATCCATCTTTGAAACCATCTAAATAATAAGGAAATAACACATATGTGGAAACCAACAAGCACCATCAATTTACCAACCAACCAAATCCCCACTGATGGCAAGGGTTAGGCTGTTACATTTTATCTACATATAACCCAAATGATTTGGTTGTTCTTTGTGCTACTTCTTAGAAAAACTGCAAGATGATAGTTAAGGAAATTCACGATTGCGAAATTCTAGGTGTCCAAGAGGTGTAAGAAAAAGGAATAAAATAAAATAAAATAAAAATATTTTAGCTCCCAAGGTCTCCAACGAGGAACCAAATCATATTTCTTTGTCAAGTTTTTCCTTAGGAAAGCTACAACATGAAAGCACGAGAAATTCACAATTACAAGATTCTAGGTGTCCAAGAGCTTAAAGGATAAAAAATAATGTAAAAAACTGAAAACTTGAACTCGTAAGGTGTACAACAGGGAAACAAAGTATATTTCTCAAGGCCATTTTGTACTTAGAAGAGAAGCAAGATGAAAATAGAGAAGATTCACAATTGCAAGATTGTAGGTGTCCAAGAGCTTAAACAAAAAACTCAAGTTCCAAAGGTTTACAAAAGGCATGAGAGGCTTAATATTAAGCAAAAATAACCACCAAATATCTTCCTTGAGAAAACAAAATAAAGGAAATAAAGAGTCACCAAATAACTAAAGCATTGTTGTTTTGTGGAACCAAGATATAGTCAACAATATAAGTGGAACCAAGAATACATTATCTCAAATCACAATCTAAACAAGGACAATTGTGACAAGCCCAAAGAATGGAGATAGGAAACTTCCTTTGTCATCACTTCAAGGTTTGTCTCTTAGTTTTCCCTTAATCTTGATAGGGCTAGTTCAAGCTTAAGGGTGACTTTACAAGTATCAAGAACAAGGTAAAAGTGAATTACAACCTTTTTTCCTTCTACCATTTTTCTCAAGATAAATTTCAAGATTATTTTTCATAATTCTTTACCTTTCCAAAGGCCCTTTATGCTCTTGTATAGGATAGGATAGGCATCCTCATTATTACATGAACCAAACTTTCAACTAGTAACATATTTGTCTATCAAAAATACCAATGTATATGCATCATCACTATCATCACCTTAATCAATTTCATAAAATATCATAACAACACCACATCATCATAAATCACATCATAACATGATATTTCTAAATAATAAAAAATCCATACATGTATACATCATAACACTAATGTTAATATAAATCATCATCAAAGAATCAATGTTGTCACATATGTCTAATTCTAACATAGTTAGGCATAACAAACAGATATAGAAAAACTACTAAATATAAGCAATATTTCCTGACTATCATAACAACGAAATGAAACAATAGAACTCTTCATTCTTTCCATATCTATACCTAAGCAGAGTTAAAACTCCTTAACATCATAACAAAGATACTATTATTAAAGTATTACAACATGGAACAACAAACCTCTTCATGTTTTCTATATCTATACTTCTGCATGGCTTAAACTCCTCACCCTGTTTCAATTCTTCGAGGATCTAATTCGAATCATAATTTATCGAAGGCTCACTACTAATTAATCACTATAATGAAAGCCTATAGGTCCAAACCAATTCTGTGAAACCCTATTGCATGGTCGTGGAGGAAATTGCTTCATGTGAACATCCAAAGCACTACAGACACTAAAGGTTTTTTCTTTTAACTGTGGAGTTGATTCTCCACTACCAATAATAATATTAAAATTGCACAAACATATAGTATGTGCTTCATTTGAATATAGTGAAATATTGCTTATGAATTTTTAATAAACATCAAGATTTCAAAATGTGAATTTTAATGTCAAGACAGGGCTGTTAAGAGCTCGACCAAAATCAAAAACCACAACCAGAAAAAGCACGCAAAAAAGAAAGATTGGAAGCAGCTAAACAATATGAAAAAATGAAATAAAATAAATGATGATATATATCTCATTTGCAGCTGAATGCATCTCGTTGACAGCTGAGAATTTCTTGAATCTAAGTTACAGTTTTATCATTTAACAAAATAAGGATAACGAAAATTTATCCAATGTTCGAATAAACCAGAATGCGCTCACTGCCTATAAATTTATTACAAACCAAAGTACCCAAGTCCGTCCCAATGCATAGACAGATATTTTTCTGCTGATATTTAGGTTTTTATTCTTATCTAACTGAATTAACCTCAATTAATTTTTTCACCGTTTGTTAAACAATAAACACCCACTGAAATCCCAGAGAACTCTACAGTGCCGTTTTACGAGACAGGACGAACATACCCGGACAAGACGGACAGGACGAACATACCCGGACAGGACGAACACCAGCGCGGCAGGAAGAGCGCGGACGGGACAGACAGGTCGAACACCAGAGCGGTAGGAAGAGCGCGGACGGGACGGACAGGACGAACACCAACGCGAACAATGAACTCTGTAAACAGTAAACCCGCCAACAATAAACTTGGTAAACCATATCACTTTGCAGGCGATTTATTTATAAAAAATAGTTCCGCCGAACTATTTTAAAAGTAAAATTTCGGCCAAACTAACAGTTCGGCCGAACTTTTTTTTATAAGTTCGGTCGAACTTTTGTTGCCGGTTTTCCAATCTCCGGCAAAAAATCTGTTTGCTCGCGTCGTCTGTGTGCCGTCAGCCTAAACGGAATCAAGAGTTTGGCCGAACTTTCTAAAAAAGTTCGACAGAACTTTATAAAATGTTCCGCAGAACTATTGCCGAAAAAAAATTTCTACCCCCGATTCTCACAAAAGTGTAACCCAGCTTCACGTTTCTGCGCTATTTCATCATTTCACCAATTTACTTAGGATAAAGTGTTTTTTGAGGGTTTTTGTATTTTTTATGAATGAAGGAAGTTAACTAAATGAGATTTTAAGTTTCATTAAGTAAGAAGGATTCTTTACTTATGAAGATGAATTAAATGTATGAATGAGGGATAAATAATGGTAAAGGGGATTTTATCATAAGAATTCAACATTTTCCACTGTCTAGTCATCAAGCCTTGGGTCCGGTCCCAACAGAAGTCATAGAAATGCTCTGAGCCTCTTTGACTGGAAGTATAGAATACTGAATATCTACAATGGCAGAGAAATTAGCGATTTTTGCCTGGTGATGAATATTACATGTTTTTTCCCACTTATTTCTACCTACCCAACATTACTCTAACATTTTTTTATTTCTTTTAGCAGGTGTATTTAAGCTTGCTACCTTAAAACATTTTATTCTTTTGAAAGCATAAAACTATCTAATTCTACCTTATTTCATCCGAGGGCTTAGATTAAACTAATGAGCTCCTCTTTATTCTCTACCTATCTACTAATTTGTCAGGATTAAACTCTCTAACAAAACTTTATTCACTATCTAAAACATGGAAATTGAAAACATGTAAAGTCAAGTTTAAATAGTTTAACTCATCATGGATTGTGGCATTTATTAACACTTTTCCATAATCATTTGCAAAAAGTAAAAAGTAGTGGCATTTGGACTTGCACACTTTCATGTTTTATTTTCATCTTTTTTCTTTTGGGGTCTATGTATTTTTTTTAAGTCCTTTGATCTTTCTTTTAGGACTTTTTACTCTCTTTTTTATTTTTGATTTTTTGATTTTTTCAAAATATGGGAAAACAACTTGTAGAATGCAAGGTATTTACATATTTTACAAGACCATAAAAAGTCAATTCAAAATTATGAATCCTATATTTGTAAGACCCTAACAGAACCTACGAGTGATCTATCAACTACCATTGGAACAATTTCCCAAGTACTGTTTCTGACAATGGATTCATACTCCTCCACCCTTGCATCTACCCATGTGGGCTCCTGAACTGCTTCCTAAAAGGAAGACGGCTTAGTCATAATAAATTTTCTCATGAGAGCCATGTATCCAGTGAATCGGTCAGAATATTATCTCTGTCTGCACTATGAAGTAGGGAGTCCTACATTCTATTCCACATCAAGCTTCAACCTCTTAACTTCTGTGGTACGCCTTTTTCCAGTTCTGATGTTTGGATCTGCATGAGTGGACTCCTACACTCCATGAACCGGCTCCTTTGGCTGATCCACATCTAAAGACTCATCATTGTGAACAATTATTTCCTCCCCTACATGCAAGTCTAGCTCCCTCTCAAGTAACAACTTCATGGCTTTCTCCTCATTGAATTTATATCCCATCGCACCACAGCCATTCGACTATTTGGAAAGTACACACAATAGTTATGGGGTGTTTCCATCTACCCCAAAAATATCCCAACTTCAGCAGTCAACTCCAGCTTCTTCCTGGCATTCTTGGTCACATGCACATAAATAAATGAGCCAAAAATCTTAAAGTGAGAAACATCCGGTTTCTTACAAGTAAAAGCTTCTTCAGGTGTACTCATGCCAAATATCATATGAGGACAACGGTTTTGCACATAAACCATAGTGTTGCATGCTTCCACCCATAAATGCATTGGTAGGCCCTGATCATGTAGCATCGCTCATGCAACATCCACGATCATTCTGTTCTTCCTCTCCGCAACCCTATTTTGCTATGGGTTATGAGGCATTATGAGTTCTCTTTGATTTACTTCTTTGCTACAAAATTCTTTGAATTCGTTCGAGATGTATTATCGACCATTATCGCTCCTCATAGCCTTCACTTGCTTCCTTAACTCTTTCTCCACCAATGCTTTAAACTCATAGAACTTTGAGAATGATTAATACTTCTTCTGTGTGAAGTAGATCCAACATTTACAAGAAAAGTTTTCAACAGAAATAACATAATACATGTGTTACGGTTTTTGAAACAACCGAAAATGGTCCACACACGTCTGTGTGAACCCTCTCCAGGATCACCGAAGCACTGTTCTGATTTTCATGAAAGGTGGATTTTCATACTTCCCCATGGTGCAACCCTTGCATTGATCTAACTGAGAAAGTGTTTCCAGTGGAAGTCCAGTAGATATTTTCTGCATAACTTTCAAAGCTCCATGATGAAGATGACTTAATCGCCTGTGCCATAATTCACCCTCATCTCGACTCACCAGTTTTTCTTCTATTCCCATCATTGCAGCGCAACCATCTACCTCCATCATGTAGATATTATTGACTCAAATCCCTATCCTCTTGAAAAACCTTATATTAAACCTTTAATAATAATACCTCTCCAAAAGAAACTACCTTTTAATAAATAAAGAATCCCCTTTAAAAAAGTTTTAATAAAAAGTGAATGACCCACGTGACATTCAAACTTTTTGAATAAACTTATAACTCATCTTTAATAAAAAGGACCCCTTGAATATAGTCCACGTCACTATTTGGAACAATTAACTTTGCAACCAACCTTTTTGAATAAACCTACAACTAATCTTTAATAAAAAGGACCCTCTTGAATATAGTCCACGTCACTCTTTGGAACAATTAACTTTTCAACAAAACGTACATACACCATACCACTTTTAATATCACCCTCCACACTATTGAATTGCTGCAGATTTTCCGTTGTTTTTGTACTAATGAAGTTTTTGCACTAATGAAGTGTGGATTTCGCACCAGCTGCACACTTTTTAATAATGGAACGTTTTTATAAAACCATTAAAAATAAAAAATTATTGGATTTTTTTCGAATGGTTTTTTTCTCACTAGTTATCACGGATCTTGTGATGTTTCTTCAGCTCTATTACTACTTTGTTCGAAACAACCGTCGAGATGAATCCGACCACCATTAGATCGGGGGCACTTTTCCTTTACTTGAGTCTCCGCTGCTGTTACGCATTCTGAGCATTCGTGGGCGGTTAAGTACTTTTGACACACTGCCAGACCGTACACAGGATCCGTTGTGCCAAATTTGTTTTGCCTTGAAGTAGCGAACCCGCTAGAGGAGAGATTTGAGCGGAGGAATCTAAAGACAGCATCCTGATTTCCCTGAAACGCTGTGGCATTAACATACGAATAGGTTTTTGCGTTGCTGCAGCCATAGCCCACCTGTGTAGACTGGGGATCGTCTGCTGCCACGACAACTGCAATCATCATGGCCACCAGAAACGGAAAATGGGCAAGTACAGCCATCAGACCAGCCAACAACCGATACGAGGAACATGAAGTAACTTGATCCTTTAGAGGAAGTCATGTCCAAAAGCAAATATTCGGGGTTTAGCTAAAGTCATGTTCCAGGTTTAAGTTAAGTCATGTTCAAATTATTGCAGGACCACTCGCTTTGTCTTTGGGGAGAATTGCTTCGGTGAAATGGACGACCAACTCATGTGCACACTTGTTTATTGGAGAAATATAAGTGGCTATTATTATTTATTAGTAAATGGGCTTATTTATTATCATTATTATTTTAAAACTATATATTATTTAATAAAATTAAATTATTAATGGTATTAATTAATAAAATAAAATTATTAATTGAATAATTTAATTAATAAATTATTAATTGCATTTCGTAAGAGGAAAAAATTTCTTATGGTTTTTAAATTTGAATGAATTTTTATTAATAAAAAAATATTTGGGTTATATTATTATAGTATTTGTAATTAATTTTAATTTTCTTCTTCCTATTTTTATTGTGAAAATTTTGATATAATCAGTTTGTAAGTTTATTTTAACTATTTCTTGTTTCAAAAAATTGGCTTTGAAATTTTTTTCCCTGATTATGAGTTTAAAATTTTAAATTAGTATTTTCGGATCCAAAGGCTATGAGAACGTGCTTTTATTCATGCATTGTATAAAAAGATGTCATGTTAATGCTTGCTATTTATGCATAGTATGAGAAGGTGCTATGTTTTCTCATGCATATAAGGTTTTAGAAGGTCCAAACTAGTAATTTTAAATGAGAAAGTAAGAAAAATATCTCTAAATATTTTTTCTAGAATGTTAAATATCGGTCCAAGGATAAGGGATTTTATTCTATGTCATTGTATTTACCTTATAATTATGAGTTCTATTAAGAATTGGGAAATTAGAAAATAGAACAAAGAAATGATAAGATTTTGTAACAACATTGCAAACCACATAGGGTATTTTTTCCATTGTATTTGCATATCTCTATACTAGAGAAAATAGAGTAGACTAGGTTTTCTTCCTTAATAGTTTCCTAAGTAAATTTTACATTTATTTCTAAATAGTGTGTGAAAACTTTTTTCTCTATATTTTTTACATTTCAATGGTTATATAAATTTATGCAGAAAATAATTAAATATAAAACATAAAACTTTAAATAATCTAAAGTTCACAATAAATATTTCAAATATTTTATCAAATTTATTCTGCCACATTATTACAATAAAACATCAAAATATTTTAGAAATTAATAATATTTTTTTTAATATATTAAAAATAATATTTATTATAATTAATAATCTTTAAATGAAATGTAAGTATAATATTTTCCTTATTAATTAAATTTAGTTTGGGTGGAATAGTTTTTATCTTCCTTATTTAATTTCAAGTCTTGTAAGTTGACATGTTTAGGCTATGGGATAAAGTAACTATGAAGCTTGAATCTCATGATTAATGTCACTATGAGTTAGAGTAAATATATGGTACTCTCAAGTAAGTCTATACTAAGAGTTGACCTAGTACCAATAACCTCTCTATTCCCTAGAATCAACAAATACTTTTTGGCTTTTAAGCTCCAAAAAAAATCAATATTAATTAGGATTATCTAAAATAAGCTAATTTCTTTCCTTAAAAAAAATATGATTTTTTCCTTCAACATTTAATTAAATATAAAAATCTAATCACATGATTAAATAAAATTTTTAATATCTATTGACAAAAGTTAAAAAAAAAAAAATCCGAAGACTCAAGAAAGGGACCAGCTATTGTTGAAGTATCCTATTAGGAAAATGTTAAGAGAGTCGATGAGTTAATTTAAATAAAGAAGAAAACAAAATCCAAAGTCACAAGAAAAGGACCAGCCATTGTTGAAGTATCCTATTAGGAAAATGTGAAGAGAGTCGATGAGTTGATTTAAATAAAGCACAAAACAATTGCAGATGACCCTTTTTTAAAATGATATACAATAACACAATTAGCGCTAATTCGAACTTTTCTTTATCGGGATAGACCAGACATTATAAAAACATAATTATGTCAACTAATGGTTTATAGCAACTACCATCGACTAACATTTTAATCGACCGTGCTTTGGAAGATATTTATTTATTCCTATTTTTTTAAATGAAAATAATCTAATATATAAGTATTTCAATTATATTTCAACTTGCAATATATATAATTTCCAAAAAAAATTAAAAAATATTTATGATTTTTTTATTTCAATATTATATATATATATATAGATTTCAAAAAAAACTAAAAATATTTATGATTTTATAAATTTATTTGATTTTTCCTCACACTTGATAAATCTAAAATTCAAAGGAATTGTAGTAATTATCAATAATATTATTTGTATTATACATAAATTCCACATTTTTATATATAAAATATTTGTTTTTAAATTTTTTAAAATTCTAAAAATGCATATAGTTGTATATATATGATTTTTTTAAGATAGTTTTGTAATTTTATTGTATAGATAAAGTTCTTACGAAAAGAGTTTATTGGATTATTATTATTTATATATTTATTATTTAAATTTAATCATGAGTTTTTTTTTTTAATCCTCAGAAAAATAGTAATTTTCTATTAAGTATAAGGAGTTACATCAACCAGTTTGGTGCATTCAAGATAATATTCATGGAAAGCATACATACATTTTCAAAAAATATTGGCTAGGCCTTCAGAGTTTTGAGAGTGGAGAAACCATATCAGGATGAGAGTGCCCTAGTATTCATCAAAATAAATGTATACAATATAACGACTTTCTGCTAAATATAGAAAGAAGCAACAACTGAAAGTACTATATATCTAAGAAAGACTAATACCAAAAATTATGGACTACTCCATCTACATGCTCAGTGACTTTTGAGTCACCAAAAACATGTTGAGTGTTTTGATTGGATAAACGATCTGCTGCAATATTTCTTTCCATGTAGATGTGACAACATGAATTAGAATTAAAATATTGTTTGAGTTCTAATTTTTTTTCAAGAATAGATAGTACTGTGTTATTATGGCATCTTTGAGTTTCATTAAACCAATTGATGACATTTTAATAGTCCCCAATTACTTATAGAGAGTGACACTCAAATTCCAATGAGAAACATAGCAAGAGTTTTAGATAGAGGGGTTCTGCAAATTTTTTTGATTCCCTGCCAAAGGAAAGTTTAGATTTTAGGAAGATTTATCATTAAACATAAGATGAATCCATCTCCACAGATTCCTTCACTAGATGAGGTGCCACCAAAATATGACCAAGGTATTTGTTGATTAATTTCTTCTTTTGATATATTTTGTGAACCCTAAACAATTTCCTTAAAGGAAAAAAGAGCATAAATATCTCCAATCTCACCCACGATAATATTGGGAGCAAGAACGGAATCCCTGAAGGTGGATTTATTCTAACAGATCCAATTCCCCAATAGATAGGAGATATGTTCATAATACCCTCATTTCTTGATGAATCCCACCAATATCTCCATGCTTCCATAAGATTATTCCCCCTCCATTCCAAATTTAAAACCAACAATTGTTTGGATTTTGACACTTTGTCTTGAGCAGGGACCAAAGAAATATTATAGTTTTTGCTAGGCATACCAACTTCCAGATCAATTTCCACCAACACTCAAGTTCTTCCCTTACCCTATTACTGATTTGATGACTTAATCACACTTTTGGAGTGTACATCCTTGAAGGGGAATGGATGGTCTGAAAATGATTGCTAGTTATTGTTGTGCTAGTATCAGTTCAAGATATAAAATTCTCTTTGCTTTGGTTTTCTTATTCATCAAGAGTTTTTCCATGAGCATGTGATTGTCAATTCAATTTACTTGGTGAAATTTAGATTCTGTCATAAACTTAAAAGCATAATTTTAAAAGACTGAACGACAACACACATGAACACAACAAACATACATAACGTAGCTCAATATAATGAATTTTTTTGAAGTATTTCACCCCTTTTGGGCTACGTCTCCTTGGTCTAACTTCATAGTGCGAGCCTTTGTATTAGTTTCAAGTGTGCTAATTTTTTTGTTACAATATTCAAATTCTATTGGAACCTATTCCAATGAGTTTAAAACATTAAAATCTACTAGAAATGACTGATTTTTTTCTCAATTTGGATTTTGGATGCTCTGGAAATGCCTCCAACACCTAGTGGTCATCATCTTCAAAAATATTCAAATGCACAAAAACACCTATAGATGACCTCTTCTACCTATGAAACCTACTTCCTTGAGTTCCTAGCATGTCAATTAGCCAAGAATAACTCTTTCTGAGCTTTGTTTGGGTGAAAATTTCCTTAGTTATGGAAAAAACTATATTTCCCCCAATTTCTCCGTTATTTCTGAGAGACTGCCAGTTACGACTGCTAAAAAATGTAAGTCCATCAAGTATGGTGTGCTCTGCTAAAATCCAGCCAGACTAATCTATAATTAATTAAATAGAAGAGCACTTATCTTAACAATAAGTGCACTTTAAATGATGATTAGTGCAAAGCACAGTTTAAAATTAATCATGGATGAGTTAACACATAATCCAGATTTAATATAAGGTTTAAATGCTAACACAATGTTTAAATTTCTCGTCGGTTGGATTCTGTAGCACCTGGTTCTCCATTGTTGAACGCATGGGAGGGGGTTGGACCCCTCTGAAACCCCAATCTCTAGCATGTGAAACTTCAAATAGAAGTGACAATGTATACGAGTAAGACCCATGATATAGAGGAGGTGGTAACACATTCGGTTGGTGGGCGCTAGGTCTGCGAATCGACCCCAAACCCCACCATAACATTTTGTTCAACCATATTTGTCGATCTTCGCCAAGATAGTTAGCCCTCCACCATAATAGTCTCTCACCAGTTGCAATGTAGAATGCCTCCAAATGTAGTGAAGTCCTCTGGTGTATAAGGTTTTAAACTATAGGTTATAAAAATATGTATTGCATCATTATCCACCAAATGTTCGGCCTTGCATAAAAAATTAATATGTGCCCATTATAATAATTCCAACCTTTGAATATGACTTTCCATGCCATGCGGCCCCGGGGGGGGGGTACGTGGCATGACATGTGGCCCTTCCCCATTGGCTCTAAAATCCTCCACATAAGAGAGATAATGAGCCATTAATAAAAAAAATCTGACTTAAGAAATGGAGGAAAACATTCAACTTCCCATGGGAAACTTGTGAAATCTAAATATGGCACTTGTCACTGTCTCACTGGCTAAAACTAGAGAATACCCTGTGAAGTTGACTGGACTTGCCACATCATCCCTATACCCGTTTTGATCATTTTTTGCGTGTTTGGGAAAAAAAACAACAGGTCGTAATTCCCTCATACGAACTTAGATTCTGACGAAACGAGTTCTGCCAGAATCCTGGTGACGACCTATATCCAGTCGTTCAGTTCTAAAGAATTTATGAGCACTTTGAATTTTTAGCTAAAATATTGATCCCTGATCATTCCTCCCCACTAGAAGCCTTTTGGACCCCAACCTCTCTCTTGGTTACTGATTATGAAGATAAGGATATTTTTCCCTCGCTGTTCTAGTCTTTATCCATTTAAATTTTCCTAATTTCATCATTTGGAGATTTTCATAAAAAAGTCAAAATTTTCCTTGATTTTGACGACCATCTATTGTTGTCTTTGACACCGTCATGCTGTAATATTTCCGAATTTGCAAAACAACAATCTAATTTTGTAGAAAACATCTTGTTCTTACCTTGGTCAACAATAAAAGGAAACTTGGAATCTTTCTCACATTTCACTCTATCATTATGGCGATTTTTAGCTTCTTTTGCCTTGCACTTGTGTCAACTCTTGACCAAGTATCTTCGCCATTGTAATGTGTGTTTTGGAAACTAGTAATGAACATTTGTCAAACCTATGCCTTCTTTTCAAATCTTCTTTGTTCTCTATTTGACCTTTGCAACCTATTGTGTCGGCACCTTGTTTTCAACACCACTCAACACCAATGTTGACCGCTGCAAATGTTTTTCGCCTTATTTCAAGGACAACTTGTTATCAATATAAAACAATTCCTTTCAATTATAAGTATATGTTTGAAAATTATGATGCAAAATATTTCTTTTTTTATCATCATCAATGTCAAGTTTTGGCTTGCATTGACTAGCCTCTTCATTTTCCATGCATTAAATAAACAAAGGTTCAGTTTCTTGCGATGAGCTCTCACAATATACTCCACTCCATCCTTAAGAAAATGATATTGTTCTCATGGTGATAAAACACCTCTTTCCTGTCATACAAATATGGACTTCCCAATATAGTCCCAAAAATTCCAAGTGGAGTTACATCTAACTCGACTTCATCAAAAATGTTTGCAGTAATACAAAAACTAAAAATGAATTTCCTTGTAACCTGTAAATTAGCATACTTAACTATCCATCCCAAAGGGTATGGTTTATGATGTGCCACAATTTCAAGGTTAAGCTTTTTGATTAAGTCTTCTGATATCAGGTTTTCTTGTGACCCCATATCAAATAATGCATCAATATTTGTATGATTAGAAATCACTCTAACATGGAACAATTATTCTCTTATGTCTTCATTTGGAGTGTTTATGTGACTATTTGAGGAACTAGTACTTTCAAAATGTTGCCCTTTCAAACCGATACTAGTAATTTTTGCCTCATCTCCTTAATCTGACCCTAAGTCTTTTTCAGCTATAGCAATAGTTTTTCCTCTCTCTTTGCCTATCAATCTATCTGGTTTCAATTCTGGATGAATTTTTCAACAGTGGTCGTCATCATGGCTAGTCTTTGAACAGTTTTTTCAAATGATTTTTTCCTTCTCTTTCTTGATACTTTCATTCTTCTTTCCCTTCCATTTTCCTCCTTCACTTTTCCTTTACCCTCACTTTCACCTTTCTCCTCTACTTTTTGTTTTTTCTTTCCCTCCAAGTGTGTGGCTTGTGCACATATTCATCTAAATTGCTATGGTTAAACATAAGGATAGTATGCATCAAAGAGGAATGTAAACCCCCAATATATTTCAAGAGTGTATCTTGGGAATAAAAATGTACTCCTAACAACAAATCTCTCTTTCTAAACTCATCTGTGTACTCTTGAAATAACTTATTTGTTTATATTTCTCAGTCCTATTTAACCCAAAACAAGGAAATTAATTAAATAAATCCTTATTTATTTAATTATTTCCTAAGAATAAGTTATTTAAATCATTATTTAAATAATATTCTTAGTTAAATTTGACTAAATCATCCATAAATAATTAAATAAACTATTATTTATTTAATTATATTCCCATCATTTCCCTAAAATGATAAATAAATCTTTTATTTATTTATTATTTATAAATAAATAAAATATAATAAAATTCATTTTCCCTCCAACAAATACAATAAAATATTCCTAAAGGGTGGTTCTAGAATTCGATTAATAATATTTTATTCATGCACCGAGTTCTAGACCGCCCTAATATTTTGTTATAAGTAGAAGGGTTTTCCACATTCATTAGACACCTCCATTGCATTAGATCACTCTGGATCTATACTAGGTCACATTCTCCATTTTTACCTTGTGAGCTCCCATTGAGTTCTATGTTTGTCTGGGTTTTCTACAACAACAAGAGAGAGCAATTTTAGATCTGAAGCACTGAGGACTTTCAAGAACCCATCCCATTGAGGAGAATCGGAAAACACCTTTTTTGTTTTCCTCTCAGGTGCCCCCTTTGTAATATAATATAAAAATTCTTTCAAATACATTGTTCTTGTCTTGTCTATTGGATGCATGGAGCCACATTTTACTTTATCTACTTAATGTCTTTTGTGCTTAGATCTGGATTTGTGCAACATTATTTGGATCACCTAATTGCAGATTTAAAGATATTTGGTAGCCATAATCGATGTTAGGGCTATTTTTTATGTGTAGCTAAAGTGATATTTTACGACGAAAGATTCATACTAAAAATTGGCAACTCCACATGGGTTTTCTTTTGCGCCTGCTATCGTTTTATATATTCCTGCATATCCAGCTATTTCAGACCCTAGGGTTTCTCTTCCATTTTCTGTTTTTCCTATTTTTTTGGTGCTTTTCACCTCTAAAACCCTCAAACATTAAAATTTTTAACTTCCATGTGTTTCTGGCCCTATGGCGCAGGTGACAAACATCAACCGCAGCTGAGACGACAAATTTTTCTGAAATCTGCCGCCGAGAGACCCGGATCTGCAGGTCGCACTTATCAGCCCAAAAACTGCGACTTGGCCTTGAGGTTGCACTTTTTTGCCCCAAATCTGTGACCTGGACTGAAAACAAGTCAGAACCTGCGACCAACACTTTTTTCTGTAATTTTCCAGCACTTTTTCTGGGTTTGTCTAAAGCTTCTGTCAGGGTTTCCCAGCCTCTGTCTCCGCCTGTTTAGACCTGTTTCTGATTTTTTTCACTCAACTAAGTGGGAATCTTTCCCCTTAGGGCTCTAGTACCCTCCACTTTTTGTGGGAGAGTTTTTGTTGTTTCAGAAATCTGAATTTCCAGAGTTTCAGCCTTATTTCTTTCAGATCTGATACCTCCTTTTCAGATCCCTTTAGATCAGCTCTTATCCCTTTCAAATCACCTGATATTTTTTTTTTTGGGTTCATTTCTAGGGCCACTTTCTTGTCCCTTCTATTTTTAGCTGATCTCCTCCTTTTTAGAAACAACCTTGCCTCTGCCTCTTTGTTGTTCTCTGCACCTCTTTTCAGCAGATTTCTCCTTTAGATCCCCGTCCCTCCCGACCTTAGATCTATTGGCCTATTTTTCATGTGCTTTGCTTAGTTTTTTCCCTCTTATAGACTACTTTTGAGAGACCCGCCTTCTTGGGTTAGATTTATGCATTGTTAGCTGTTAATTTTTTGCTCTTTTAGTCTTATTTAGTGCAGATTTCTTTTCAGTTACGCAGCACACTTTTTCTTTTACTCTAAAAAACGTTTGGGTTTAAACAATTAAAATTAACGCACACCACACACTGACCCTAAGTGAAGAAGATCCTGGTTAACACCGCCTGGCAAAGAATTTAAAATCAATTGTCACTGCACCTCTCTGCCCTTGACCTCACTTGATTTTGTCCCTCCTTTCCCTTGTCAGTTTTTCTTCTTCCCATCATCATTGCGCCCCCAAGGCATTTCTCTTAGAGACTTCTTGGCCTTCACCCTCAGTTTTCGGTTGGTCGACTTCCTCCTTCCCATCGTCATCGGGTAAGTCCTCCCCCGAGTCCGCACTCTGACTCTTCTTCTGATTGTTCGATTTCTCCCCCTACTCCTGGTTCTCCCCTTGTTACCTTCACCATGTCTAGTTTAGGGCCTAGCGCCAGCGGCAACCCCAGTTCTACTGCTCGGTCCGTTTCCAGTGGAACCACTACGGGACCTACCTCGACTGCCCCATTGCTCACTTATATGGCTGGCCTTATTCTCCTCGACTTCAATCAGCTGATCAATGATCCTATCCACCACGATGTTAGTTGGCCTGCTATTCCAGCCAAGCTCCCCTTTGACATTCCCAAGTTCGAAGGCCTTGCTAGTGAAGATCCCTCCAACCATATCCGATCTTTCCATATGTGGTGTTCATCCAATTCTATTACTGATGACTCCATCCGTCTTCAATTTTTCCAATGCATGCTTACCGGCGAAGCTTCTAAATGGTATGTTGATCAAGCCACCTCTTCCCATGCCACCTTTGCGACCATTGCCCAAGCCTTTTTATCTTATTTCCAGCTCCCTCTCTGATACAACATTGGTACTGAACTCTTGACTTCTTTTCATCAATCCTCTTCGACCCGCCTTTCCGCTCATGTCCAGGAATGGTGACGACGACGCAGCCTATGTCGCGCTTCCCCCTTTGAAGGTCGGGTTTATATGGACTGGTTCCTTCGCTCTCTCTTACCTCCCATTGGCAAAGATGTCGCATCCCATTTTCCCCAAACCAAAGAAGCCGCCCTCCAAATAGCCTTGAAGTATGACCTTATCTATGCTCAATCTGGTTATGTTTATACCGTCCTTCCTAAACTCCCCAAGCCCGCTGGCCCTAATGCCTCGAGGGAATCTCACTCTATTGACGGTATTATTGGAGCTCTATCACATACCTCTGATCAACCTCTTCTGGGCTATGGTTTCCCTCCAGGAGGGGCCAGCCCCTCCGGCACTTTTCCCCCTCTAGGTAGCATGTATCCAAGATATAGCATGCCTCTTCCTTTTGCCCACACTCCTTCTTACCTCAACGTTTCCCATCCTACCCCTTATCCGTACCCACAGCCTGGTGTCCCAACTCCTCCAGCATTTGGACCTCCCACTCCCTTGCCTTCTCCACCCCTGCAACCGCACTTACTACCCCCTCCAGGGCAAGTATTTACACAGAAAGGGGCAACTAATCTTCTTCCTTCTCAAATAAAGAGGAAATGCAATCAATTTTCTCCTGGTAATCATGGATCCAATCCTTCATGTATTGACTCTACCACTGCCAACTAGCCACAGGGCTCTCAACCCAAGCCGGATAGGCCTCTTAGCACCAATAAGCCCCATTCATGTTGCGGTGTTTATGTTCATTACACTCACAATTGTCCCTTATTACCACAAATGCGGCAGATGTGGGAGTCTCAGGCCACAGTGTGGGGACAACACTCCTCCCCTACTGTCCCTCCCAATACGGCTACTTCTCAACCCGCTGTGTTTACCAATCCTTTCCCTCAACAAGGATTCGTGGCTACTCAACCACCTCATGCCCCGGTAACCACTCAACCTTCCCCTTCTGGTTCCTTTGATTACCAGATTCTCATGATGGCCTCTGACCAACCTCTCACCGTCGACCTTAACCTTCAAACTCAGTCTCGTCAGTACTCCATGCCTCCCGTTCCATCTGCCTCCGAGTCCCCATCCTCAGGTCCTACAAAGACTCTGTCGACACCCAATGGTCCCTTGAAAATCCCTCCGCCCAAAGATGAGGTTCATACCAAGATTCCTAAAGGCCCATTACGCCAAAATGCTGCCTCTAGTGGGGCTGCCCATTCATATAGCATAGTAGATGATCTGGCACAATCTCCTGCTGCCATTTCAACACTGGAACTCCTCCAGTTGTGTCCTTCCCAAAAGAAGGCTCTAATATCTACAGTGGGTGTTGTAGATCCTGCCAATGACCAATTGATTGTTTTCGATGCCCGTCAGTCAGACCATCCCCCCCTACCTGCTTCTGTTGCTTTCCAAATCCCAGTCAAAATATGAAATGCCAACGTTGCTCGGTGTATCATTGATGAGGGGGAATCTACCTGTGTGATGTCCACTTTGGTTTGGAAACAACTTGGATCTCCTGAGCTAGCCCCTTCCATAATCACCCTTCGTGCGTGGGATGGCCATGCCTCCCAGCCCATTGGCCTATTCCGTAACTGTCCTATCACCCTTGTGGGTAAGACTGTTTGTGTCGACGTTGAATTTATCGATGCCCCTCTTGACTACAACATTATTTTGGGGCATAGTTACACGTACTCCATATCTGCCGTCCCATCTGTAGTCCACCACAAGATTTTTTTCCCTCATAATGGCAAGATTGTCACCATTGACCAGTTAACTTACCATGAAACAAAATCTCCGACCTCCCCTGAGTCCACCATCTCTACTGTCACCAATAAGCAAACTATTGATTCTTTGACCAGTGTTTCCTTATTCTCCTCCCCCTCATTTCTTGCCTTGTGACACCATTCCACCGGCCCTCTCATCCACACATTATCTTGGCTATGCCGATGGGGCCAGCCGTTATTCCTAGAATCTCTCCTCGGCTGTATGGGCCATTTTTACCCCTTTGCATACCTTGGTTCTTGCAAATGGGGTCTGCACTGGTAATTCCACCAATAATCAGGCCGAATATGATGCAGTGCATGGTCCCTTAGCTGATGCCCTCTCTCATCGCATCCTCCATCTGCAGGTGCATTTAGATTCCCTGCTTCTTGTCTTAAAAATTAATGGTGTCTATCGTGTGCATAACCCTATCTTGTTTCGAAAATATTTACGAGTGAAACTTTTGATATCTGAATTTAGATTTATTACTTTCAACCATATACCTAGAAGTCAAAATCACTACGTAGATCAAATCGAAAATCATGTTCTAGACTGGCATTTATCACACACAAGACAATAAAATTTAACACCATAAACAAAATTCATATAAATAATATATATCATATAACATGTGTTTTTCGAGTCCATCTACTCTGAAACATATGACATGCCCATAGCATGTTACAAAAAACAAAACCACAAAAATGGGGGACACCACTTGCCCATACATCGACAATGGGGGGCACTACCTACCCTATATCTAATCACTCTCTGGAGGATCCCGAGCCAACGACTCTGCTCTCGCAGCTCGTAGATCACGCACAGTCTGACCGGCCATCGCCATGCGTCGCATGATACCTCGCCATTCTAAAGGTAGCCCAATACATAACTCTATGTATTGGTCGTCTAAATCCTACAAACCACGCTCCGACACACCGGTTAGCAGCCCCTCACATCTACGACGGATGTCCTCCAACAGAGCGGCCATATCCTCGTTCTATGCCGTCCTTGATCCACTTGCACCTATAGCTCCTACTGCTGCAGGTCGTCCCATATATCTGGCCGATTTTACCGGAGCTATATCTGCACTCCAAAAAATATAAGGATTAGTACCATGAATACTAGTCAGAAACTCTAAAATGCACATAATAGATTAGTTTCTTTTCACTTACCATCGGGCCCCCATACTTGACCAAGCAGAAGTGGAAAGTCTGGATCTCCCCAATAACTCATCCAAATATAGGGATAGTCATCTATGTACAATGGCATCTGATCCCAATGGGCAAATAAATCTAGTTGGAACACCCATCTGACCACCCCTCCCCCTCCTCTACACAGTATTCATCCCCACCGACGCATCCAGGGCTCTCTTGGACCCCCATCTGGTAACTGTATACGAGGTCGTAAGGTTGGGATCTTCTCAAAGAAGAAATAGCACAATACCGTCCCATAGGCACAATCATGATTCACTTGTCGCTTACATAGAGACAGTTGTTGTTTCACCGAAACCAACATCATCTAGGCCCACCCATAGTAGGTCCCACCCAACACACTCTCTACAATCATCATTTTTCCTCCAGTGATGTGATGGAACGCCTGGCTGCCCAAGATCCACAACACTGCTACTCCCACTGCCCGGGTCTCCAACCTCTCTAGATCCCCAATCGATATTTGAGTCCCATTGACTTGGACACCTGGTTGACAATGTCACTCAACAAATTCCATGATGTTACGCCCTCGTGGTAACAATAGCTGTGTATTTCCCACCATCCCTAATGGTAGGAGACCAGTCAAGAAATACAGATCCTGGACTATCAGGTCAATCCTGTGCCCCTGAACTATAAACACCTCATGGTCTGGATCCCAATAACTGATAATCTGAGCCAAAAAAGGCTCACCAGCCCTCATGAAAGGGTTCTCCAAAAATTTTAGAACCCCAAACCTAGCCAATGCACGATGGACACCCTGATCCTCTTGGATTTTCGTCCGTAATGTACCTAAGTCTCTCTCTCTCCACTTGATCCGTATATCTGCCATATCTACACAAAACCATCATCTTTGTCAGTCCACAGATAAACAAAACTGCATTTACTTACACCAAAACTGAATCTCAGCCCATAACAGCACTGAAACCACCCCCATCTAACAGGTCGCACTTTTTGGCCAAATCCTAGGCTAGGTTGCACTTTTCAGGCATAAAATTGCGTCCCAGGTCACAGATTTTCCCCAAAAAGTGCGACCCAACCGTAATCATGAAGTAGGAGCAGTTACTGAGATTTAAAACCCTAATATGAACGTTGAATCCATAAAAAACAAAGAGTAGGATTAGGCCTCTTACCTGCAACTGACGGATCGCCACTCCAATGGTCGGTTTGTCCGCTACGATCGCCGCAAGATTTAGGGCCTTCTCTCCTCTCCACATTCACCACAGCTACAGAAGCAAATGAATGATTTTGGAGGGAAAATGCCTTATTAGAAGAAAAACCTCTGTTTTTTCTTTCACCAGTTGCGACCAAACCATAGCCCCGTTTGACACACCGTCTGCACCGTTGGAAAGCTATCATCAAGCACTCAAATGGTTATCTATTAGTTTTTCATGTTTTGACACCTCACCGGACGCATTTTTTCCATGAAGGGTTCATTTACCTCTCCTCCAAATCCAATGTCTCCACTTACAACACTTGTACTTGGGGCACCACTTTGCCTCGTTACTTGTCTTTGTTCATGTGGATTTTCGTCATGAGATACCCTATTGTACTCATGTTTTTATGGTTCCCCATTGGACCTTTTCTATGTGGCAGCACCATCAAGTCACCCTTGTTTAGAGTATCCGAGTTGAGTCATCATTCGTCATAGAGTCTATATTGAGCCCTTTTATTTCCCACTATAGTCCTCCATCCTTCATCGCTTGGTCCCTCTCTCGTGTTGCACATTATGGCCTTCTGTATCATTGTCACCTATCCTCCCTGATATTGTTTCAGTTGCTGCCAAGCCAGTCATGCCCCTTATGCTCTAACAAGGGAAGTCATCCATTCGCTACTCAGTATCCCTCATTTCATTATCATCATCAGTGCCCGTCTGCTAGTCGCTCTTCTATTTTCTCCCATGCCTTAGTTGAGATTCCCTTGTTACCTCACCTATAGCAGACCTACTTCTGTTGACATCAGCTCATTTACTCTAGAAGCCAGGTCTAGGGGGCAGTGTCCCTTGGTTCGAGCTCTTTTCAGCATGATCGTGATCTATACACTTGATAGTCCAGTGATGCAGCAACAGCTATTGGTGATTCTCAGGTATGTGTGAGATGTCTCAACCCTCATGAGGGGGTGGCCCTGTAGGTAGCCCCCCACATGCCCGGATGACTTCTTCATTTCAGCCCTTGATGCAGCTCCTCCCATTTGATGATATTGGTCTTAGCTACTTGCAGTACCTCTTCTATTTGCATGTATCAGTCAGATTTTGCAATCCCTTCCCCGTGTGTAGGGGGCATTTGGGTGTATTTGTATCTCATGTAATAAAATCTTATTGTATAATTCCTGACGGTTATTCTAGACATAACATGTATGTGGGATCCATCATTTTATTTTTCCGGCTCTCATTCATGCCATCATATTCTTCATGGTTCGGTTCCTTGTTTACTGGACCTCCTATTCTTTGTACTTTGTCTCGGTGGGCATAGGTATGACTCCCCTGTTGCCTTTAGCACATGTACCACTTCATAAACCAGAGACTTGTTGCACCTATAAGTCTCGTCTCCTCAAGGTCTAGTCCTTTAGCACATTAGACTACCTTAAATTTCTCTCTCTCACTTCCCTCTTGATGTCTAGTGACTGAGTTCTTACAACGTACTTTGGTCATACGATTTGATCCTAACACTCATACGTTGGGGGGCAATCTGTTACACCATTTTTTGGTCATCTAACCTATTATTATTAGATGAACCCAAGTACACCATGTAAGACCAATTTTACCCTAAGTAAAATTTCTTTCACCATATGAAATAACTTATTTGTTTATATTTCCCGGTCATATTTAACCCAAGACAAGGAAAATAATTAAATAAATCCTTATTTATCTAATTATTTCCTAACAATAATTTATTTAAATCATTATTTAAATAATATTCTTAGTTAAATTTAACTAAATCATCCATAAATAATTAAATAAACTATTATTTATTCAATTATATTCCCATCATTTCCCTAAAATGATAAATAAATCATTTATTTATTTATTATTTATAAATAAAGGAACTGACCCAAGTCAAAAATCATTTTCCCTCCAACAAATATAATAAAATATTCCTAAAGGGTGGTTCTAGAATTCGATTAATAATATTTTATTCATGCACCGAGTTCTAGACCGCCCCAATATTTTGCTATAAATAGAGGGTTTTCCCCATTCATTAGACACCTCCATTGCATTAGATCACTCTGGATCTATACTAGGTCACATTCTCCATTTTTGCCTTGTGAGCTCCCATTGACTTCTATGTTTGTTTGGGTTTTCTACAACAACAAGAGAGAGGAATTTTAGATCTGAAGCACTGAGGACTTTCAAGAACCCATCCCATTGAGGAGAATCGGAAAACACCTTTCTTGTTTTCCTCTCAGGTGCCCCCTTTGTAATATAATATAAAAATTCTTTCAAATACATTGTTGTTGTCTTGTCTATTGGATGCATGGAGCCACACTTTACTTTATCTGTTTAATGTCGTTTATGCTTAGATCTAGATTTGTGCAGCATTATTTGGATCACCTAATTGCAGATTTAAAGATATTTGGCAGCCATAATCGATGTTAGGGCTATTTGTTATGCGTAGCTAAAGTGATCTTTTACAACGAAAGATTTATACTAATAGATAGTATGCATCAAAGAGGAATGTAAACCCCCAATATATTTCAAGAATGTATCTTGGGAATAAAAATATACTCCTAACAACAAATCTCTCTTTCTAAACTCATGTGTGTACTCTTGAACAATTTGGCCTTTGAGTTGCCTAAGCTTTTTCCAACTCATAATTGATTTTTGAATATAGGCTAAAGGATAAAACAATATTTTAATGGAAGAAATAATTTCAACCCAAGAAGTAGAAATCTTACCATGAATTCACATTTCCTCTTGTGTCTTTTCCCCCCACCAAATTGGTGTTGCTCCTTCTAGCCGTAATGAATCCAATTGGATCTTCAAGTCGTCTTCCTGTAAATTTTGAATTATGTAATACAATTCCAATTGACGAATCCAATTTTCCAACTTCTCTGCATTAACCTCGCCATTGTACATGGGTAATTCAAACTTTACGTCCAACTTGAGTAATGGGGTATTTCATTTTGGGATGTTGGAATGAGTGTGGGTATGAGTTTTTGTGGTGGATGTGTAAGATGCAGATGTTGGTGAGGATGAGGAAGATAGGGATGGTGGAGATGGAGGTGGCTTTCCTCCACTACCTTTTGAGGTCTTCTCTTCATCCTTCTTACTGTTTTAAGATCCTTCTCCATCTCGAGGCTTTGAACCTTTTCCAGCTTTTTCTGCAATGAATGCTTCATACATGAATTTAACCATTCTTTGCATATCTTTGAATTCTCTCTTAACATCCTCTTCTTTAGAATATTCAAGAATCAGTTCATAGCCTAACATTTTGGCTTTGGATTCAAGCTCAGCCTCTGTAGCTTTTACCTCTTCAATCACTTTAGCCTCTTGTTCAAATTGCACTTTTTCAATCTCAGCTTCTTGAGACAAAACTTGAGGTTCTTCAAGTGAAGCTTTGAGTGGAATATTGGGTGAAGATGATGTTTTCTCAGCTCTCTTTATTATTTTCCTAATGTCAGGACTATATTCCAATATCTTTCCTTCTACTCTCTCCAATCTCAACCTTGTAAGCATCACAAAAAATGCAACAATTGAAACTGTTCAAGAAAAACTAGCAAGAAACCTTGTTCTCTGATACCAACTTGATCTGAAAATGATTTCTAGTTATTGTTGTTCTAGTATCATTTCCAAATATAAAATTCTCTTTTCTGTGGTTTGCTTATTCATCAAGAGTTTTTTCATGAGCATGTGATTGTCAATTCAATTTACTTGATGAAACTTAGTGCTTGTCATAAACTTAAAAGCATAATTTTAAAATATTGAAAAACAAAAAATATAAACACAGTAAACACACATAACAGAGCTCAATACACATAATTTTGTTGAAGGAGTTCATCCCTCACGGGCTACGTCTCCTTGGTCCAACTTCATGGTGTGGACCTTTGTATTAGCTTCAAGTGTGCTAAAATTTATATTAAAAGCTTCAAATGTTATTGGAACCTATTCCAATGAGTTTGAAATATCATAATCTACCAACAATGACTATTTTTTGCTCATTTTGGATTGTGGATGCTCTGGAAATGCCTCCAATGCCTAGTGGCCCTAGGCTTAAAAAATATTCAAATGCACAAAAGCACCTGTATATGACCTCTTTTGCCTTTGAAACCTACTTCATTGAGTTCATAGCATGTCAATTAGCCAAGAATGCCTCTTTCTGAGTTCTGTTTGGGCAAAAATTGCCTCAGTTATGGAAAAAAGTTGTATTTCCCCCAATTTCTCCACTCTTTTTGGAAGACTGCCAGTGAGGACTGCTAAAAATAACAAGTCCGCCAAGTATCGCGCACTATGCTAAAATCCCGCCAGACTAATCTATCATTAATTAAATATAAACACACTTTAAATGATGATTAGCACAAGGCGCAATTTAAAATTAATCACGAGTTAGTGAACACATAATCTGGATTTAATACAAGGTTTAACCGCTAAGAAAATGTTTAAATTTCTCGTTGTTCGGATTCTTTAGCACCTAATTCTTTGTGGTTGAACACGTGGGAGGGGATGTGAAAGATGCAGATGCTGGTGAGGATGAGGAAGATAGGGATGGTGGAGATGGAGGTGGATTTCCTCCACTACCTTTTGAGGTCTTCTCTTCATCCTCCTTACTGTTTGAAGATCCTTCTCCATGTGGAGGCTTTGAACCTTCTCCAAGTTTTTCTGCAATGAATGCCTCATACATGACTTTAACCATTCTTTGCATATCTTTGAAGCCTCCCTTAACATCCTCCTCTTTAGAATGCTCATGATTCTCTTCATATCCTGACATTTTGGCTTTGGATTCAAGATCAACCTCTTTAGCTTGTACCTCTTCAATCACTTCATCCTCTTGTACAAATCGCACCTTTTCAATCTCAGCTTCTTGAGACAAAACATGACGTTCTTCAAGTGCAGCTTTGAGTGGAATATTGGGTGAAGATGATTTTTTGTCAACTCTCTTTATTATTTTCCTAATCTCAGGAATATCTTCCAATATCTTCCCTTCTCCTCTCTCCAATCTCAACCTTGTAAGCATCACAAAAAATTCAACTGTTAAAACCCTTCAAGAAAAACTAGTAAGAAACCCTGTGCTCTGATACCAACTTGATCTGAAAATGATTGCTAGTTATTGCAATGCTAGTATCATTTATAGATATAAAATCATCTTTCCTTTTGTTTGTGTATTCATCAAGAGTTTTTCCATGAGCATGTGATTGTCAATTCAATTTACTTGGTGAAACTTAGTGTTTGTCATAAACTTAAAAGAATTTTTTTAAAACACTGCACAACAACAGATATAAACATAGCAAACACACATAACAAAGCTCAATACACATAATTTTGTTGAAGGAGTTCATCCCTTGTGGGCTACGTCTCCTTGGTCCAACTTCATAGTGTGGACCTTTGCATTAGCTTCAAGTATGATCAAATTGTTGTTACAAGATTCAAATGCTAGTGGAAACTATTCCAATGAGTTTAAAACATCAAAATCTACCAGAAATGACCGTATTTTTGCTCAATTTGGATTGTGGATGCTCTCGAAATGCCTCCAACACCTGGTGGCCCTAGGCTTAAAAAATATTCAAATGCAAAAAACACCTATAGATGACCTCATCTACCTCTTAAACCTGCTTCATTGAGTTCCTAGCATGTCAATTAGCCAAGAATTCCTCTTTCTGAGCTCTCTTTGGGGAAAAATTGCCTTAGTTATGGAAAAATTTGTATTTCCCCCAATTTCTCCACTATTTTTGGAAGACTTCCAGTTACGACTGCGAAAAATAACAAGTCTTCCAAGTATGGCATGCTCTGCTAAAATCCCGCCAGAATAATCTCTCATTAGTTAAAGATGAACGCACTTTAAATGATGATTAGCACAAGGCGCAATTTAAAATTAATCAGGGATTAATTACCACATAATCCAGATTTATTACAAGGTTTAAGTGCTAACACAATGTTTAAATTTCCCGCCGATTGGATTCTTTAGCACCTGGTTCTCTGTGGTTGAACACATGGGAGGGGGATGGTCCCCTCCAAAACCCAAAACTCTGACTCGTGAGACTTAAAATAGAAGCAACAAAGTATATGGGTAAGACCCATGGTATAGAGTAGGTGGTAACACGTTCGGCTGGCGAGCGGTATGTCTAGGGTTCGACCTCGAACCCTGCATAACATTTTGTTCAACCATATTTTTCAACCTCCACCAATATAGTTATCCCTCCACCATAATAGTCTCTCACCAGCTGAAATGTAGAATGCCTCCAAATGTAGTGAATTTCATTGGTTTATAAGGTTTGAAACTACATGTTATAAAATTATGTATTGCGCCATTATCCACCAAATGTTCGGACTTGTATAAAAATTTAATATGCTCCCATTATAATAATTCCAACCTTAGAATATGAATTTCCATGCCATTTGGGGGGGGGGGGGGTACGTGGTATTTCCATATGGCCCTTCCCCATTGGCTCTAAAATCATCCAGATAAGAAAGATAATGAGCCATTAATAAAAAAATTCCAGCTTAAGAAATGGATGAAAACATTCAACTTCCCTTGGGAACCTTGGGAAATCTGAATATGGCACTTGTCATAGTCCCACTGGTTGAAACTGAAGAATACCCTATCAAGTTGACTGGACTTGCCACATCATCCCTATACCCATTCTGCTCATTTTTTTACATGTTTGGGAAAACAAACATCGTGCCATAATTCCCTCATACAAATTCGGATTCTGGCGAAACGAGTTGTGCCGAAATCCTGGTGGCCACCTCTATCCAGTCGTTCAATTCTGAAGCATTATGAGCACTTTTATTTTTTAGCTAAAATATTGATCCCTGATCATTCCTCCCCACTAGAAGCCTTTTGGTCCCTAAAATCTCTATTGATTACTAATTAAAAAGATGAGGGGATTGTTCCCTCACTCTTCTTTTCTTTATCCATTGAATTTTTCCTAATTTCATCATTTGGGGTTTTTAATAAAAATTCAGAATTTTTCTTCATTCTAACAACCATCTATTGTTGTCTTTGACACCATCATGCTGAAATATTTCAGAATTTGTAGAAAAACAATCTAATTTTGCAGAAAACATCTTGTTTCTACCTTGGTCAACAATCAAAGGAAACTTGGACTCTTTCTCACCTTCCAGTCTCTCATTATGGTGATTTTTAGCTTCTTTTGCCTTGAACTTGTGTCAAGTCTTGACCAAGTATCTTCGCCATTGTAATGTGCCTTTTGGAAACTAGCAATGAACATTTTTGAAACCTATGCCTTCTTTGCCAAGCTTCCTTGTCCTCTCTTTGACCTTTGCAACCTCTTCTGCCGACACCTTGTTTTCAACACTGCTCAACACCAATGTTGACTACTACAAATATTTTTTTCCTTCTTTCAAACACAACCTATTATCAATCTAAAACAATTCATTACAATTATAAGCATATGTTTGAAAAGTATGATGGAAAATATTTCTTTTTTTAATCATCATCAATGTTAAGTTTTGGATTGCATTGGCTAGCCTCTTCATTTTCCCTACATTAACTAAAGAAATGTTCAGTTTCTTGAGATGAGCTCTCACAATATACTCCATGCCATCCTTAATCAAATGATATTTTTTCTCATGGCGATAAAACACTGCTTTCCTGTGATACAAATATGGACTTCCCAACATAATCCCAGAAATGCCAAGTGGAATTACATCTAACTCGACTTCATCAACAATGTTTGCAGTAATAGAAAATATAAAAATGAATTTCCTTGTAACTTGTAAATTAGCATTCTTAACTATACATCCCAAATGGTATGGTTTATGACGTGCCATAGTTTAAAAGTTAATATTTTTGACTAAGTCTTCTGAAATCAGCTTTGATTGTGATATGGTATCAAATAATGCATCAATATTTGTATGATTAGAAATCACTCTAACATGGAACAATTCTTCTCGTATGCCTTCATTTGGAGTGTTTATGTGACTATTTGAGGAACTAGTACTTTCAACATGTTTCCCTTTCAAACCGATAACAGTAATTTTTTTTCTCATCTCCTGAATCTGACCCTAAATCTTTTTCAGCAATAGCAACTGTTTTTCCTTTCTATTTGGCTTTCAATCTATCTGGTTTCAGTTCTGGATGAAGTTTCCAACAATGGTCTTCATCATGGACGTCAGCCTTGCATCAGCTTTGATGCTGACACTTTCTATTCTCCTTCATTTTCCTTCTCTTTTCCCTTACCCTCACTTTCACCTTTCTCCTCTATGTTTTGTTTTCCCCTGCCTCCAAGTTTGTGGCTTTTACACAAACTTCATATAAATTTATTTCGTTAAACATAAGGATAGTATGCTTCAAAGAGGAATGTAAACCCCCAATATATTTCAAGAGTGTATCTTGGGAATTAAAATTTACTCCTAACAACAAAGCTCTCTTTCAAAAATCATGTCTGTACTCTTGAACATTTTGGCCTTTCAGCTGCCTAAATTTTTTCCAACTCATAATTTCTTTTCAAATATAGGCTAAAGGATAAATTTGTCTTTTAATGGAAGAAATAAACTCAACCCAAGGAATGGAAATCTTACCATGAATTCACATTTCATCTTGTGTCTTCGCCTCCCACCAAACTAGTGCTGCTTCGTCTAGCCTTAATGAATCCAATTAGATATTTATGTCATCTTCTTGTAAATTGTGAATTCCACAATATAATTCCAATTCACGAATCCAATTGTCTAACTTTTTTGCATTAACCTCTCCATTGTATTTCGGTAATTCAAAATTTATGTCCAACTTGAGTAATGGAGTCTTTCCTTTTGGGATCTTAGAATGAGTGTGGGTATGAGTTTTTTTGGTGGATGTGAAAGATACAAATGCGAATGAGGATGAGGAAGATGGGGATGGTGGATATGGAGGTTGATTTCCTGCACTACCTTTTGAGCTCTTATCTTCATACTTCTTACTGTTTGAAGGTCCTTCTCCATGTGGAGGCTTTGAACCTTCTCCAGCTTTTTCTACAATGAATGCTTCATACATGACTTTAACCATTCTTTGCATATCTTTGAAGTCTCTCTTAACATCCTCTTCTTTATAATGTTCATGACTCTCTTCATACCCTGAAATTTTGGCTTTGGATTCAAGCTCAACCTTTGTAGCTTGTACCTCTTCAATCACTTTAGCCTCTTGTACAAATTGCAAATTTTCAATCTCAACCTCTTGAGACAAAACCTGAGGTTCTTCAACTGTAGCTTTGAGTGGAATATTGGGTGAAGATGATGTTTTCTCAGTTGTCTTTCTTCTTTTCCTAATCTCAGGACTACCTTCCAATATCTTCCCTTCTCCTCTCTCCAATCTCAACCTTGTAAACATAAAAAAAAATGCAACTATTAAAACCCTTCAAGAAAAAATAGCAAGAAACCTTGTGCTCTGATACCAACTTGATATGAAAATGATTGCTAGTTATTTTTGTTCTAGTATCATTTCCAGATATAAAATTATCTTTTCTTTGGTTTGCTTATTCATCAAGTGTTTGTCCATGACCATGTGATTGTCAATTCAATTTACTTGGTGAAACTTAGTGTCTGTCATAAAATTAAAAGCATAATTTTAAAATATTGAACAACGACAAATATAAACACAACAAGCACACATGACAGAGCTCAATACACATAGTTTTGTTGAAGGAGTTCATCCCTCGTGGGCTACGTCTCCTTGGTCCAACTTCATAGTGTAGAGCTTTGTATTAGTTTCAAGTGTGCTCAAATTGCTGTTACAAGATTCAAATGATATTGGAACCTATTCCAATGAGTTTAAAACATCAAACTCTACAAGAAATGACTTTTTTTTTGCTCAATTTCGATTCTAGATGCTCTAGGAATGCCTCCAACACCTAGTGGCCCTAGGCTTAAAAAATATTTAAATGCACAAAAAATCCTATAGATGACCTCTTTTACCTCTGCAACCTTCTTAATGGAGTTCCTAGCATGTCAATAAGCCAAGAATGCCTCTTTTTGAGCCCTGTTTGGGAAACAATTTCCTTAGTTATGGAAAAATTTGTATTTCCCCCATTTTTTCCACTATTTTTGGAAGACTATGAGTTAGGACTGCTAAAAATAGAAAATCTGCCAAGTATGGCGTGCTCTGGTAAAATCCCGGCAGACTAATATGTCATTAATTAAAGATAAACACACTTTAAATGATGATTAGTGCAAGGTGAAATTTAAAATTAATCATGGATTAGTTAACACATAATCTAGATTTAATACAAGGTTTAAGCGCTAATACAATATTTAAATTTCCCTCCTGTCAGATTCTTTAGCACCTAGTTCTCTGCGTTTGAATACATGGGAGGGGGATGGCCCCCTCCGAAACCCCAAAATCTGATTCGTGAAACTTCAAATAGAAGCAGAAATGTATATGGGTAAGATCCATGGCATAGAGGAGGTGGTAACATGTTCGGTTGGCGAGCAATAGGTCTGGGGTTTGACCCCGACCCACGCCATAACATTTTTTTCAACCATATTTTTCGACCTCTAGCAATATAGTTAGCACTCCACCTTAATAGTGTCCTGCCAGTTTCAATGTGGAATTCCTCCAAATGTAGTGAAGTCTATCGGTGTATAAGGTTTCAAACTATAGGTTATAGAAATATGTAATGCGCCATTATCCATGAAATGTTCGGCCTAATATAAAAATGTAATATGCGCCCATTACAATAATTCCAACATTATAATATGACTTTCCATGCCATGGGGGTTTATGTGGCATGCCATTTGGCCCTTCCTTATTGGCTCTAAAATCCTCCACATAATAAATATAATGAGCCTAAAATAAAAAATTTCCAACTTAACAAATGGAGGAAAAAATTCAACTTCCCATGTAAACCTTGGAAAATCTAAAGATGACACTTTTCATAGTGTCATTGGCTGAAACTAGAGAATATCCCGTGAGGCTCACTGGACTTGCCACAACATCCCTATACATGTTCTGCTTAACTTTTTCCATATTTTGGAAAACGAACAACATACCATAATTCCCTCATACGAACTCGGATTTTGATGAAATGAGTTGTGTCGTAATCCTACCGGCGAACTCTATCCAACTGATCAGGTCTGAAGCATTTCTAATCACTTTTATTTTTTAGCGAAAATACTGATCCCTAATCAATGGATCGAGCAAAATGAAACATATCTATCCCTTATTCCAATGTTGTATCTTTTCAAAGACGCAATATAATTGGACCATAAATTGGAAAACTACCCCTCGAGATTCAGCTGAGCAACACTTAACCATCCATGTGACCAAAAGGATGTGTTGTTTACATCCACGATCTGATTAAAAAATACAATGCATTGATCATTCAAGTTGGTAACCAAGTTAGGCAGAAGACTCGAAATTATTGTGCAACCAACCAATGAATCCAAACCCACTCTAAAATTTTCTCCATTACCCACTTTCTATGAGAAGATGCAACCAATCACATTGAAATATTTCATGATTGCTTTCCAAATAATCGATGAATTTAAATATAAAGTTAGGAAATATTATGATTACAAATATGAATCATTAATATTTCATTTTATAAGATAAAGGGGATTTTAATTTATAACTAATATTTATGTTTTATATATTTACGATATTTCCATAAATAGAAATACTATTACTTTTAATTATATTTTTATTAACTAAATTTGAACTTAAAGATTTTTTTAATCTTATATGCATATTATGAATTTTCCCTAGTTTTTTGTAATTTTATTAATAAAAGAAATATTACATGTAATAAATTGAATTGAATTTATTTATTATTATGAGGCATTTATGCATTATTTACATTAAAAATTTTCATTTTCCACGAGTCAACCAGTGTGACTCATTTGCAAAACATAGATGTCAAGCTATATTATTATTATTATTATTATTTAATGCATCACTACAACATCTTGCCATTAAATAATCATAGTATATTTTTAACAATTTTATAAAATATATAAATTTATGAAATAATAAGATAATCATAAAAAAATGATTATATGAATACTTTTATGTTTCCATTAATATTTCAATTTTATAGTTTATATATGAAATCACTAATCAAAAAAGCTATTTTGTCTATAAGTTAAACTATACCATAAAAAATTACTATATAAATATTATTTAAAAAACATGCATAAATATTGCAACCACATCCTAAATTATAACATAAAATAAGACAGACAATAAAACTACAATAACCTTTCAAATTATGTTCCAATTAAATATTTAAAAATATTATAAAAAAAAATATTTATTTTCTAAAATTAAATATTATAAATAAAAAACTAATAATAATTCAACAAAACCATTATTAAAATCTTCCTTTCAAATCTACTAATAAATAAATGAAATTATAATATTTACAATAAAGCATTATCTACAGTTCACATTAAAAAAAAAGCAATTTAAAAGCCAAATATACATATCAAAGACATTTTAATATGTCATATTACCGAAGGTTCAATGAACGGATGGGCGTGTCTCTCACACGATAGACACAGTTTTGTTTTATCTTTGTTGGACAGTCCAGGAAAACAGGAGTCAGTTCTCCGAAAATCCACCACAACCACAACTGAAAAATAATTTATAATGTGTACACAGTCCGTCGTGGACTCTCTATGTCGTACCTTGCGTCGTCCTACTTTTTGGAGCATTCATTTTGGTTGGGTTGTTTCATATGGTTCTATATACAATATATAAGGGAAACAAATAACCAATCTGCCATTGACCAGTTAATGCTTTTTATGGTTACCATTTCACGTATATGGTCATAGCGAATTTACATATGCCATGGGAAACGTGACACGTGTGAGGAATTTCCAGTGGGCTGCTAGAAGGTATACTATACATTGTGCGCATTAATGGCACGCTCACTTGAAATTCCAGTTTGAATTTGACAACTAGAAATTTGAAATTCGAATTTTTAAAACCGCTCATCCCCAGAAAATGAACAAGATCAGCGGTGCAGAGTATGGGCAGTAAGGATGATCATAACAATAATCGTTCATGGAGACCGTCTTAGAGGATATTCCTCACTCTTCACAGAAGAATGAATAAACTGCTCCTCATGACTCTCTAGTTGAAAATAATTAATATTATTTTATATTAATGGAGAAATGGTTACACAAGTTGTAACGTATCTCCTTAGTTTAGGATTAGTTCCTACAATTTAGGAGTTTATTTGCAACTTCCTAATTCCTAGTGATGTACTTAATGATGTAATGTTTCATTCATGAATGTAGAGTAAACTCAGAGTGTTCTCTCTGTTTGAGTGCAATCTCCAGGTGCAGTACTCACCTGAGAGCTGCAACTTTTTCTTTTCATTTCAGTGTCATTTTTATCTTGGTGTCAGAGCTTTGAGTAGGGACAGCCTTAATTTTTTATTTTTTATTTTAGGATGCATCATTGATTACAGAACCGTAGTGGCGGAAGAGCTTATAGAAGTCTTCGTAGATTCAGGTGGACTGTAGTAACACTTGAATGATAGGTCTCAGATGACTGATCATCTCTGAGAAGGAGAAAGGATTGGCGTGGTTTTTTCGCGAACAGTCGCGCCATTGGCGTGGTTTTTAGGGAGATAAGCGTGCCAGCGCGCCAAAATACGCGAGTGGCGCGGAAGTACATGCAAAAGTTGCGCCAGGGCTGGTGACTTGCACACATTTTGATTTCGGCGGGGATTTTTCGCATCAAAGAAGCGCCAGCCTCTTTCTCTTTGGGAAGGTCTGCAATTTTATTTTTTTTGCAGATCGGCCCTGCCCGGTGGTGGCACATTGAAGTTCCGAATTCGCCCGGTGGTGGCAGATCGGACTTGCCCGGTGGTGGCATATTGAAGTTCCTGATTTGCTCAGTGGCAGCAGATCAGACTTGCTCGGTGGTGGCACATTGAAGTTCCTGATTTGCTCGGTGGCAGCAGATCGGACTTGCCTGGTGGTGGCGCATTGAAGTTCCTGATTTGCTCAGTGGCAGCAGATCGGACTTGCCCGGTGGTGGCGCATTGAAGCTCCTGATTTGCTCGGTGGCCGCAGATCGGACTTGCCCGGTTGTGGCGCATTGAAGTTCCGAATTCGCTCGGTGGCAGCAGATCGGACTTGCCCGGTGGTGGCATATTGAAGGTACAATTTTTTTTTGGGAAAGCAGTGGTCAGGATCTGGTATGTGGTGATTTTTTTTTTTAGTGTGTCCTACAATTATTCAGTTGGGTAGAATTATTCATCAGAGGATCAGGAGTTTTATCAGTCCAATATGAATAACAATATAGAATCGTATCTCCACGAGTCTGGAAAACTCGATGGATCGAATTTCTCCAACTGGAAATTCAAGATACAGACTTTACTTGAAAGCGCAAATGCGCGGTCGATCGTTACAGGAAGTGAGCTGAGACCAGGATCAGCTGCACAAGAACAAGACTGGGATAAAAGGGAGACAAAAGCAAAGGTCATATTGAAGATGTCCATCAAGGACAATATTATCCCGCATATTAGAGACTGTAAATCGGCCACTGACATTTGGACGATGATTAAAAACCTATACCAGACACAGAATACAAACCGTGTCTTGTCACTCAAAGGAAAGCTGTTTGCGATGAAGATGGAGGAGAATGAGTCCGCTGCTGGATTCATTGCGAGAGTCAAAGACCTGAAGGACAGATTGGGAGATATCGGAGAGAAAGTTTCCGATTCGGATCTGGTCATGATCACATTGAACGGAATGATAGATGAATACCAGATGTTTATCACAGGGCTGGCAGCAAGGGAGAAAGCCCCTACGTTTGAAGAGCTGACAGGGATTCTGCTACGGGAAGAAGAGTGACGACAAAATTTGAAATCGCAGAGCAATGACCTTGCTCTGATGGCGAAAAGGAAACAGTATAGAGGGAAGCAGCCACAACAACAACAGCAACCACAGCAGCAGCAAAGAGGAGCCAACACATTTCAGAAGAGACCGTTTAAAGGTATGTCTACTAATAATTTTCCCAGCAAGAAATGTTTTTACTGTGGAAAACCTGGTCATCAGATTAAAGAGTGTAATAAGAGGCAGACAGATGAAGCAAGAAATAAATAGAGAAATCACAGAGGATACTTCGTTGAGGAAGATGAGGATCATAGCCACGAACTTTGACTATTTACAGCTGACTGTGCTTTTTCAGCTTCAAAGGGAGATGAGGACGACATATGGTATGTCGACTCTGGTGCATCCTCACATATGACAGGTAAGAAGGACTGGTTTGAATGTCTTGAAGAAACTTCATGCGGGTCAAAAATTTATTTAGGGGATGATATTGGATATGAGATCAAAGGATATGGTGACATTCCGGTAAAATTACCTAGCGGTAACATTAGACACCTTAAAAATGTATTGTATGTGCCCGGAATTAAGAAAAATTTGATCTCTATCTCAATGATTACTGATCAAGACATGCAAGTTCAATTATTTAAGACTAACTGTGTCATAAAGGATAGCCAGATGGAAACAGTTGCAACAGGAGTGCGTGTGGGGAGCTTGTACAGATTAGACGTGAAAAGTATGACAAAGCAAGCAATGGTTGCAACTGGATCGACAGCTGAAGATCTCTGGCATCAGAGATTTGGCCATCTTAATTTGCAAGATCTCATCTTACTTCAAAGAAAAGGTATGGTTGATGGACTCCCTGTTTTCCATAATGTTAAGTTGGACTGTGATGGATGTGCATTAGGGAAGATGCATAGAGAAGAGTTCCCTTTGCATGTTAATAGAAAAGAAAGAGATATCTTAGAACTGGTGCATACAGATATATGCGGACCTATGCAGACTAGGTCATTAGGAGGTGCATATTATTTTCTCTTATTTACAGATGATTGCACTAGGTTCTCATGGATATACTTTCTGAGTAAAAAGAGTCAAGCCTTTCAGTATTTTAAAGAGTTTAAATCTATGGTAGAAAACCAGACAGGAAAAAGGATAAAAATTCTTCGCTCAGATCAAGGGGGAGAATACAGGTTGAGAGAATTCATGACTTTCTACAAGCAGCATGGGATTATTCAACAGTTCACAGTGCCCCACACTCCTCAGCAGAATGGAGTGGCAAAACGAAAGAACAAAACTCTTGTGGAGTGCGCAAGGAGCATGCTTCAAGGTAAGGGTCTTTCAAATGGTTTTTGGGCAGAAGCTATTAACACTGTTGTATATTTAAATAATACGAGTCCTACTAAATGTCTAGGCTTCAAAACCCCTTTTGAAGCATTGTTTGGATTCAAACTAGCAGTGAGTCATTTAAGAATATTTGGGTCAAAAGCTTATGCTCATATACCTGAGGTAGATAGGAAGAAGTTAGATCCAAAAGCCTTGAAATGTATCTTTGTTGGATATGGCACTGAGTTCAAGGCATATAAGTTATTTAATCATGTGACTCATAAGGTTTTTGCAAGCAGAGATGTCATATTTCATGAACAGGTTGAAGAAGGAAAGGATGACTCTAACAGTGATTGGCACATTCCATTGCTAATGGAAGAAAATAGTGAGGATGATGAAGTGCAGGAGCAGAAACAAGAAGAAGAAGTAACAGGTAATGTAATCAATGATGAAAGCCCGGAGAAGGCTGAAATAGACAGATTTGAGGTAAGTCCCCTACCAAGGAGATCAAGTAGGAAGACTCAATTACCATCTAAATTGAAAGACTATGCATTAATGTCAAAGATTTTAAACATTGTAGAACCTGCAAATTATGAAGAAGCAAGTAAATCTGATGAATGGAGGGCTGCAATGCATGAGGAAATATAATCAATAAACATAAACCATACTTGGGATTTGGTTGAATTTCCTGAAGGTAAAACCCCCATAGGATGCAAATGGCTATACAAACCTAAAATAAATGCAGATGGGAGTATAGAAAAACTTAAAGCTAGACTGGTAGCAAAGGGTTACTCACAGCAAGAGGGAATAGATTTCGATGACACCTTTGCTCCTGTAGCCAAATTAAACACCATTAGAATGATAATTTCCTTAGCAACAAAACATAAATGGCAGCTACACCAGCTAGATGTTAAGTCTGCATTTCTGAATGGTGACTTGAAAGAAGAAATTTATTTAGTTCAGCCTGAAGGTTTTGTGAAAAAGGGGCAGGAACATCTTGTTTGTAAACTGAAAAAGGCACTTTATGGTTTAAAACAAGCACCAGGTCGTGGTATGAGAAGATTGACTCATTTTTTGTACAGCATGGCTTTCATAGGAGCTTGAATGATCCAAATCTGTATACCAAGTTTAATAAACAGAGGCAAATTATTTTGATTTCTTTGTATGTAGATGATATGATCATAATCTGTCAAAAGTCTAGGCTTCAAAACCCCTTTTGAAGCATTGTTTGGATTCAAACCAGCAGTGAGTCATTTAAGAATATTTGGGTCAAAATATTATGCTCATATACCTAAGGCAGATAGGAAGAAGTTAGATCCAAAAGCCTTGAAATGTATCTTTGTTGGATATGGCACTGAGTTCAAGGCATATAAGTTATTTAATCCTGTGACTCATAATGTTTTTGCAAGCAGAGATGTCATATTTCATGAACAGGTTGAAGAAGGAAAGGATGACTCTAACAGTGATTGGCACATTCCATTGCTAATGGAAGAAAATAGTGAGGATGATGAAGTGCAGGAGCAGAAACAAGAAGAATCAAATATCATCAAAACTGACAACCAAAGTACCATCAAGCTTGCATACAATCCAGTATTTCATAAAAATACGAAGCACATCGATACTCAGTTCCATTTTGTTCGAGAGAAACTACAGTCAAAAGAGATATTTGTTGAATATTGTAAAACTAGTGACAATATGGCTGATATATTTACTAAGCCTCTTGGGCGTGTAAAGTTTGAATTGTTTAGAAGGATGCTAGGAGTTCAAGATAATCCTTTCTCCATTAAGGGGGGGAGTTGAAAATAATTAATATTATTTTATATTAATGGAGAAATGGTTACACAAGTTGTAACGTATCTCCTTAGTTTAGGATTAGTTCCTACAATTTAGGAGTTTGTTTGCAACTTCCTAATTCCTAGTGATGTACTTAATGATGTAATGTCTCATTCATGAATGTAGAGTAAACTCAAAGTGTTCTCTCTGTTTGAGTGCAGTCTCCAGGTGCAGTACTCACCTGAGAGCTGCAACTCCTTCTTTTCATTTCAGTGTCATTTTTATCTTTACGTTATCATCTGTCTATTTCGGTAGTTATGACATCATTTGGGACAATTTCTGCAGAATTCCATCGGGAATTTTCGCTCCTCTCTATCATATTTTCTCGAAGTTTTACAAACTTCCCATAGATTTTAACCATTGCGTTGCTATAAGGTCATGTAGGGGTGTAACTACAGGTTGTTGAAAATTTTTCAAAATGTTTTGAATTGTTTCGCGCAAAAAATGGTGTATTCTTGGCCTACCATTGAGATGGTTTTTTCAGAACTCCCAATGGGATCTTATAGGTCTGAAACTTTGATGTGTCTGAAAGATGGTGATAGAAACCATTTCTTTAATACATGTATTACGTGAAAAGGGTTGTCTTTCTGAGTTTTCTTCATATATGTGAAAGCGATTAGATTATTTGTTATGAACATTTTAAGGGGCTGTTTTTCTCATATTTTTTCATACTACTCTTAAAATGTTCGCTATCGAATCGCGCTTACAAATATATGAAAAAATCACACCTGTCACTCAAAAGCATTGGTTTTCATGAAATCTGCGTGTATTTTCTCTATCATTGCCTCCGACAATGTTACTTCAGTTTTCTACCCACACAAGACTTTACATTAGGGATATTGGTTTATTTATTATTATTGGAGTAATAAATACAAAAAAACGCGCTTTGTTATCATTTATAAAACAAAAGTTTACAGGTGCAAAAAGTTAGCTTACTCTTGGTGCTTTATTTGTATATATACATAGCCCAGGGAACAGCAGAAGTCAGTCAGAGTTTGTAGAAGGAAAAATGATGGAGAAGTGCATTACTCTGCTTCTATGTTTTGTAATTGAAGATAATGTATCTGTTACTGCGGTTGCAAGTGTTATAAGAGATACGTGGATGCTCTATTCATCTGCTTCAAAAATGCCATAACATCTGATCCACTTGGATCGGTGCCGAATTGGACTGCTCATAACGCAAAAAACCTGTGCTCCTGACCGGTATTTGGTGTAGGAAAAACACAAGAAGAGTGGTCGGCATTTTTCTTATGGAGTTATATCTCGAAGGTACCCTTTCCCCATGTTTGGGAAACCTCTCTTTATTGCACACTTTCGATTTTTGGGGAGATAATTTGACGAGCACAACTCCATCAGAGTTTGGTCGTCTTAAAGCACTCATAAATCTTTTCCTAGAGTTTAGTGGGCTATGGGGTTCTATTCCAGTTAAAATTATTTTGAAATTATTTCCAATTTGAGTAAGTTAACGTTTCTCTATCTCGGTGATAATATGTTCAGTGGGAAGTTACCAAAAGTAATTTCCAGTTTGAAGAAATTTTTAGTGGGAGGTTACCAGAACTAATTTCCAGTTTGAAGAAATTGAATCAATTGAACGAGTTGGAACTTGGTTGAAATATTATTACCAGTAACATCTCTGAATCCATTACCAATATGAGCAAGTTTGGTTACTTGGCCCGCCACTACAACCAATCAAACGAACCATTCAACAATCTATTGAAAAGTGTTGATGTACATGAACATAGATTATATTTAGTTCATTTACATGCGATGTGCACTTGGCTTAGTTAGTTAACTCTAGTGCTTGAGTGTGGTGCATGTGCACATTAGCAGAGCATAAAGCATACTTAGCTTCAGTCATATTTAACTATCCAGAGTTATTGCATGTACAACTAAGCTTAACTTAGTTGCTTTATATATTGATTCTCAACCGAATATTGATGAATCAATTTCATTCTCAATTCTCATTTCTAATTATTTTTCTTTTTCAACTTGGCAAGTTTGTGCAATTATTCTTCAACTAGATCCATATTTGTGCTCTAATAATTTTACATGGCATTAGAGCTACAAGGGTTTGGAGAAGTTGCATGAACAATTTTTTGCAGGTTTGAAGAGCATAGAATTGGAAATTGTTCAAAGATTTGATTTGCAGATCAAAATATTAAAGAATTGTCGCAATTGTTGCTACAACCACAAAGTGAAATAATGGAATTCCCAACTTCCACTATTCTCATTCCATACAATTACTATGAGTGGAAGTTAATGATTTTGCTTCATCTTAGGAGCAAAGGCTTGTACGAAATAGTCATGGGAATTGAGAGAGAACCAATGTCGAAGGATGAAAAGTCCAATTGGATTAACAAATCTGACATGGCTTATGGAAGATTGTGTCTATATGTGCCTCGTGATATTATTTATGAGATCAAAAATATTGAATCACCACATGAAATCTCGACTACATTGGAAGGATTATATGGTGATGAAAATGATCTAGAAGAACACCATTTGGAGGCGAAGAGATCGAGTTAGTATAACAATCATGAAAGTGGTGAAGACTCCAATAATATGGAGAAATATTCTCAAAATGGTGCTAAACAAGAAGACTCTACCTCTTCTATTGTTAATGAACCTGTTGCAAATGAGAATTTTATCTTGTCGAATAACGAAGGCATTACACGTGCAGAAATATCTTTCTTTGCTAGTGATGAAGATACTATTTTCAAAAACATAGAAGAGGATGTTGATTCCTCTACTATTGATGATGTTGATGATGACGATCTGATGAGGTTTTAATTCAATGGTGCCCCACACGCACTCTCACTCGTAGAGCCATGCATGCCCATGCATGCATCTAAGGAGGAATTTATAACACCATGTATATGCATTTATGTGGCCAAAAAGGAATCTCTAAAGCCACAGATGTACATGCATGCATCCCTAGAGACAACCATTGCCATGTATGCATATAGTGTACATGAATCTGATCGTCGAATGCATGACGAAGTTGCAGGGAATCCATATTGGAATGAAACCATCTATAAGGAAATTTAGTCCTTGATCCAAACATGGGAGTTGATACCTCTACTTCTAAAAATGAAGCTTATTCCCCCAGATCCATGATGGGATCATTGATCTTTGGTATTGTCTAAGTCTTGAGTAGACTGCTGATATCTTCACCAAGACTTTCAGTGAGAAAAAGTTTAGATTTCTGTGAGATTGTCTCAAGGTGAAGGACACGACTCCCTAACACTTGTCTTTTCTCAAATTTTGCATTATATTTTGAGGGGGGATTTTCCCTCTTTCCTCTTTTCATGCATTGTATATGGGTACCTAAAATGATAGTGTTGCCAAGACTCATTCATTGCATCACACTCACCTAAGTTATGCTTAAGGGGGGGTGTTGGTGTACATGCACATAGATTACATTTAGTTCAACTCTAGATACTGCATGTGATGTGCACTTATCTTTAGCTACTTAACTCGAGTTCTTTACATGCACATAGTTAGCCTTAATTAGCTTTTGTTCCACTCTAGATATTGCATGCAATGTGCAATTGTTTCTAGCTAGTTAACTCGAGTGTTTACATGTGATATGCACTTGGCTTAGTTAGTTAACTCTAGTGCTTGCATGTGGTGCATGTGCACATTAGCAGAACATAAAGCAAACTTAGCTTTAGTTAGCTTTAACTATCCATATTTACTACATGTACAACCAAGATTAACTTAGTTGCTTTATATATTAACTCTAAACCTAATATTGATGAATCAATTTCATTCTCAATTCTAATTTTTTTTATTTTTCAGCTTGGAAAGTTTGTGAAATTATTCTTCAACTATATCCATATTTATGCTCTAATAATTTTACAAAAAACTTCAATCCATTTCTTACCTTGATTTGAGTTTAAACCATTTAACTAGATAAATCCCCCATGTCATAGGGAAGTTAATGAATCTCACTTTTTTTATATTTGTCTCATAATTTTTCTTTGTTCGTTCTATACCTGATAATGTTAGTGGTTTAACTTATCTTTGATCTTTAGACCTATCTATCAATCATTTAGCGGGTTTTATACCCACTATATTCATTACGGATATGAGAAAGATTGATTACTTGTCCCTTGATAACAACCATACTGAAGGAACCATTCCACAATCCATCAAATGTTAAAGATTAATTGTGAGTTAAGAATTAGTTTCTAGAGGATTAGTTAGAAGTTAGTTGAAAAAAATTTTAGTTGTAAATGTCGATCAATGTATATATTTACTTCTCCATAATGAAACATTGGTAGTGTGGGTGTTCTCATGAATTTAATGTTTCTCTTCTCTCTCTATGTAATTTTTCATGGTATCAGAGCGAAGAAACATCTATTTCCTCCATTGTTTGGTTGTTTTGGGTTGAAGTCTGGATGATGGTGGACCTTCATGAGGAGGTGTTTGATCGGTGTTCGTTTTTCTGACTTGTGCAACCACAACGAGTGAGTCCTGGAGCCGTGGACCAACAACAAAGTGTTGTCAGGTGTTGTCAGTCTGTCGCTCGTTGAAAAAATTCGGCTCTCGTTTGTTTGAAGAGAGTCATCGATTGTTTGAAGGAAGTCATCAATTTTTTGGAGTGGCTTGGTGCTAGGCGTTCTGCTACCGAGTTCACATTGCAATATGATAAGCCTCGAGCAAGAAGTAAGAAATAAGAACACAAAACTACTCACATCTCTATGATCATTTCATTAATGCGATGCCCTACAATAGGATTCAATCTCTCTGAGAAGAGTTAGCTCCCAAAAACATAAGAAATCTAAAATTGTAGTATGTACTCAAATTTTCTCATTTCGTTTTGTGTGGTTGGTCACCCTGAAATTTAAATAAAGAAGAAAATATTTTTGATGAGGACAACCATCTCGAGTCCAAGGCTGATGCGGCAACTTCCAAAACCTTCCCCTAGCAGGCAAGTACATCCTCCTAGTTTTTTTCTTGAAGTCTCACATTGAGATTCTTATTGGTCACTATAATGGAATGCTGTGAAAATTTGATCACAGTTGGAAAAGGATTATTGATTATTATTTATTTTGAAGGTTTTTTAATGGGTGTTTTTTTTCTGAATCTTTTAACAGTGCAGAGTCATATTTATGATTTTTTCCATTGTAAATGTTTCTTTAAACATGGCTTTGACAAGTTAGTTTATAATTCCAATGCCATTATTTAGTGGAAAGAATTAAGATTTTTGGAGTCTTAAAATTCAAGCATGCTTATATGGTTAAGGTTGTTCTGAAACAGTAGAATCGGAGTTCACAAAATATGATGCAAATCTTATGGCTGTTATGAATGTTGCTCAAACAAAGAGAAGGTAAAGATAAGTTTTTTTTTTTTAAATTATTTAAATGACTCTATTTTTCCTAAAATCACGGGTGAAAATACTGCTAAAGAAATATGGGATATACTTGAAGTTGTTTATCAAGGTAATGAGAAAGTAAATATGGTAAAATTACAAACTCTCAGAACTCAATCTGAAACACTTAAAATGACTGAATCATAAACAATTAATTAGTTCATGACTAAATTTATGGGTATTTTTAATCATCTTCGGATGAATGGTGAAGAACTCGAAGATCAAATAATTGTTGAAAAGGTTCTTAGAATTTTTCCCAAAAAGATTGACATGATAGTTACTATTTTTGAGCCGAAATAATTAACAAAATTGTCTGTGGAAGAATTAATAGGCTCTTTATTGGCTCATGAACCAATAATTAATTTAGATGTCACTACTTTAAAGCATGCTTTCAATTATAAAGTTTCTATGGATAGAGGTAGAGGCAAAGTTTTTTATGGCAGGAAAGGAAAAGAAAGAGGACAGTCTCAGTTAGATGATAGATCACAGGTAACTCAAACACATTCAGAGCAGTATCAAACTAATAATGGTCATAGGTGGATAGGTAAATAAAAAATTCAATATCACTATTGTAAAAAATATGGCCATTATAAGTGTGAATGTAGAAAATTATAGTTTTTTTTAAGTAAAAAGAAAGCCAATGTCACAAACATTTCATATGAAACATTTGATGTTTCTTTCTGGCATGCCAAGTGACTATGAAAGTACCTAATAAGGATATTTGGTTGGTATACAATGGATGTAGTAACCATGTGAATGGTCATAGTCATTTGTTTTCATATCTTGATACTTCTTTCCATTCCTTTATTGGTTTGGGTGGTGGTCAACTAGTCAACGCTTTAGGAAAGGGTGTTGTGCCTGTCTTAACCAAACAAAATGTGGTGAAGAATATTTATGATGTCTAATATGTACCCAATTTCAAGCATAAGTTGTTGAGTTTTGGTCAATTAAATTAAAATGGTTAAGATGTTAGATTTCATAACACTACTTGCACATTTTCCGATCAACATAAATCTCTTATTGCAAATATTCCTATGACAAAGAATATGGTGTATCAATTACAAATTTGAAGTGAGAAGTTGTATGCACACAATGTTTCAACACAAAATAACACTAAATTGTGGAATTTGAGATATAGTCATTTACCTATTATAAGTATGAGTTTGTAGCAAGTACAACATATGGTGAAAGGCTTTCCTACTTTTTCTGACCATATCTCTTTCTTAACAGGTTGTATAATGGGTAAACATATGCAAGATAGTTTTTCATCAACCTTTTATAGAGCCAAAGAACAACTAGAGTTAGTGAATACATATTTGTGTGGTCCTATGCAAGCACAATAAGTAGGTGGAAGTTTCTATTTTCTTACATTTATTGATGACTTTAGTAGGAAAGTTTTGGTGTATTTCATCAAATACAAATATGAAACATTTTTCATGTGCAAGCAGTCCAAAGCTTAAGCTGAAAAATAGAGTGGAAATTTTATTAAAGTTCTTAGTTCTAATAAAGGAAGTGAGTATGAATCTAAGGAATTCATTAATCTCTGTAAACAAAATGGTATTAAAAAATAGACGACAACCAGTTATACTCCACAACCAAACGAAGTCGCGGAAAGAAAGAATCAAACAATTATGAATATGGCTTGAAGTTTGCTCAAAGCATGAATTTTTTCTAAAGATTTATGGGCTGAATCAATCGCATGTTCGGTGTATATTTTGAATATATAGCCAACTTATAGTGTTTAAAGTCTTGTACCTAAAGAAGCATGGAGTGGAAAAAGGTAATCATTTCACGGTTTAGAGTTTTTAGTTGTATTCCTTTCACTCATGTTCTAGAAAATTTAAGAAAGAATCCTAATGATAGGAGCAAAAAGTATATCTTTATAAGGTATAGTGACCAATCTAAAGCCTACGAATTGTTTAATACTATTACTAAGAATTTTTTCATAAGTCGAGATGTGAGATTTACGGAAGACATATCTTGGAATGAAATGGATAAAAACACTTGTCCTAATCCTTTTATTATGCTCGATGAACATCAAACACCTACTATGAGAAATCCAAGCTTATAGGTTCAAGACAAAACCAATAGCAGTTCATCAAGCAACAACAATTCGTCATCTTTAAATGAATTTGGTTATGATAAACCAAAAATGAGAAGCTTAAGTGATATGTATGCACAAGACGATATTGATGATGTTGTACATTTTTCATTTTTCTCATTTCAACCTACTTGTTTTTAAGAATCTATAAAGGAAAAAAAATGGGTAGATAGAATGAATAATGAAATCGATGCTATTCAAAGAAATTAAACTTGGGATTTGGTCAATCTACCTAATGATAAAATTTCTATAGGTGTCAAATGGGTTTATAAAAATAAGTGAAATGAGAGAGGTGAAGTTAATAAACAAAAAGCAAGGTTAGTTGCCAATGTTTTTTCACAACAACCTCGCATAGATTATGGTGAAACATTTTCACATGTAGAAATAATTGATACTATTCGATTTGTATTAGCTATTGCACCCCAAAACAAGTGGCTAATTTATGAAATGAATGTAAAGTCTGCATTTTTAAATGGTGTATTGAATGAACAAGTGTATGTGGATCAACCACTTGGTTTCAAAATAAAAAATAAAAAACATAAGGTATACAGGTTGAATAAAGAATTGTATGGCCTGAAGCAAGCTCTAAGAGCTTAGTAAAGATGAATAGACCATTACTTGCTAAATAATGGTTTCAGAAGGAGTAACCATGAACGAACCTTGTATATTTAGGTTGATCATCAATGTAATATACTGATACTATGTATTTCAGTTGATGACATAATTTATATAGGTAACATGCAATTAGATGAATTTAAGGATGCAATGAGAAATGAATTTGAAATTACAGATCTTGGATTAATGAAATACTTCTTTGGTATTGAAGTAAAACAAACACATGATGGTATATTTATAGGTCAACACAAATATTCTACTGATATTTTGAAATTTTTTAAGATGGACAGGTGTAAACCAATGAATACTCCTATTGAGGTTCGTACAAATTTAAGTAAAAATGATGTGGGTTGCTGTTAATTCAACTTTGTATAATAAACTTCCTTGTATTATTATGTATCTAACTGCTACTAGACCTCATTTGCAACTAGGTATATTTCCATGTTTATGGAATATCCTAAAGACTATCATTGGAAAGATGGAAAAAGGGTGTTAAGATACATTGCAGGTACAACTACTTATGGTTTATGGTATACAACCTCTACAGACAATAACCTATACAGATAGTGATTATGCAGGATGTATAGATGATAGGAAAAGCACTTCTGGATATGCTTTTCTATTTTGTAGGAATTTGATTTCATGGTCATAAAAAAAGCAACCCATAATTGCGTTATCTTCAACATAGACTGAGTACGTTGTAGCAAATACATCATCATGTCAAGAAGTGTGGCTGAAGAGACTTCTCTCTCACTTCGAATATACAAAAAATGAACCTATTTCAATATTTTGTGACAACATTTCTATTATTTCCTTGTTGAAGAACAATGCCTTTTATAAAAAAATAAAACATATCGACACCCATTTTCACTTCATTTGTGAACTTGTAAAAACTGGTAATATTGTTCTCAAATTTTGTGATTAGAAGGACCAATTAGTAGATATCTTCACCAAACCCCTAGGAAAAGATAATTTTGAATTTCAATGTTAGAAGTTAGGCATTAAAACAATGTAGCCCTCAAGATTAAGTGGGAGTGTTAAAGATTAATCATGAGTTAATAATTAGTTTATAGAGGATTATTTAGAAGTTAGTTGAACAATTTTTTAGCTGTCACTATCGATCAATGTATTTATATACTTCTCCATAATGAAACATTGGTAGTGTGGGTGTTCTCATCAATTTAGTGTTTCTCTTCTCTCTCTATGTCGTAACTTGTCATCGAAAAGCTTCAATCACTGTCTTACCTTCGTATTTGAGTTCAAACCACTTAACTCGACAAATCCCCCATGTCATAGGGAAGTTAAGAAATGTCACTTTTTTATATTTGTCTGATAATTATTTTTTTGGTTCTATACTTGATAGTGTTAGTTGTTTAAATTCCCTTCAATATTTAGCCCTAGATTCGAATCATTTGGAGGGATTTATATCTGATATTAGTGCTTTGGTTTCTCTTGAGTATTTAGGTTTATCTGAAAATAATTTTAAAGGTCATATTTTAAATTAAAAAAATGCACTAAATTACATTCATTTATTTCGTGAGAAAACAATCTCAAGTGCCCAATTCCTCATAGTATTAAAAATTTTACTATATTACAATCATTGGATTTTTCTAATAATTTTATTAGTGGATATTTAGACATAATATTTCCCCTTTATTCGAAGTTTTTTTTTTTTCCACTCAAATCAATTTTTTGTTACTCTTCCATCAAGTTTGGCTAATTTTTCTCAACTTCAACTATTATATTTAAGAGAAAATAAATTAATAGGGGAGGTTCAAGTTCAGTCTATTCTTCTACGGATATCAAATTTCACCAACTTGCAAGTGTTGGATTTATCCAACAATAAATTTAGTGGGAGAATACCATCTAATGTTCAATGCCTCCAAGGATTTAAAGTCCATAAATCTTATAATAATGAATGACATAATAAAATTTATTATGATTTAATGATTAACATGAAAGGAAGAGTGTATGATATTCCATATGTGTTGTCGAGAAATACAATACTTCATTTTTGAAACAATAATCTTATGGAATAAATCTCTGCAAGCATGTGTAATCTTATTGTATTGCGATTCTTGAATCTATCTAGGAAAGGATTGGGTGGACAAATAGATGCATCTCTTGGTAACATATCATCTTTGGAGAAGTTGAACCTCTCCCAAAATAATTTGAGTGGATGTATTCCTCAAGAGCTATCTCAGTTATCTTTTATGGCATCTCTCAATGTTTCATCTAACAATTTTTCTGGGCCAATCCCAACAGGTAAACAATTCAATACATTTGATGAAGCTTCATTTCACGAAAATAAGTGCTTATGTGGTTATCCTTTGCAACCATGCAAACATCAAAAAAGAACTCCACATAGAGATGATAATAGTAAGAGTTATACTAAAGGAAGTTGGTTGATGCATGTAGATGAAAAAATGTCCTTGATGGCATTAGATATGGGAATGGGTATTTGATTTGGAGGAGTTATTACTGTGTTCATTACATGGAAGAAAGCTAGAAATTGGTTGGTGCTTCTATTAGACGTCCTTTAGTGTATCGATTTCCTAAATAAATGACACCTAAACTTATAACAATTATCTAGATGTATCTCATGCATATTTTCTCTGATTAATAGAAATTCTCTTGAAATTGATTTTTGAAAATTATTATTTAATATCTAAAATAAAATTGCTTATATTTACATTTACTTGTGTTATAATAAACTCATACACAACTTAATAATTAATATTATAATTATGTTATAATTTGATAGAGACCAATAATATATTTTAACAATATTTTATATTTGAATATAATTTAAAATTTACACAATTTCTTAATATGATTTGAAATTTCTATAATATTTTTATTATATATATATATATATATATATATATATATATATATATATATTATATTAAAAATATTAAATTTTATAATATATTTATTTTCAAAATATTATTAATTTAAATTTATTAATTCAATTTTAACCATAAAATTCAAATTGATGTAAAAAAATATTTGAGAAGTCCCGTTATTCCACTAAATCTCCCAAAATAAGTAAACTAAATAAATATAAAATAAATAAATTAAAAAAATTATTCTAAAATATAGATACTCCACTTATTGCTGAACTATATAGAAAACAGAAATTAGATGGAAAGAGGAAGGACTCTGTTTAAAATAAATATCATTTCCAAATTTACGAACTTTTTAAATATTTCATGGGTCATTTTGAATGTAGTGTATAGTTAATGATGTGTTTGTTGAATTGTGAAATTATAATTATATATATATAACAGAAATAGAAATGGTGAATACGGTTATCATATATAGAATATATATTTGAACTGATAACTTTTTAAAAAATTACATGTTTTTAACCATTAAACTTACTCAGTTTATATATAAACCAATTACATATAGAGAAATATTTTAATGGTATTACATTAAGTTCCACACGTACTTGGTACTTGAATTAATGCAGAAATAAAGGTAAGTGTGGGTTCTTCCTTCCTCAAGCTTCTTACCTAAAATAAACTTCACTTAATAACGTAAAAATCAATATTGCTTAAATAAAAATATTTTTTAAAATTTAAATTATTGTTAATTATCAGTATGAACCCATAAACAAAACCATGATCATCAAGAATGGTTCCTTTAATAATATTTAACATGTAATCTTAAAATAAAAAATTAACATGATTTGAAATTTAAAATACAATTAAACTATTAATTAAATTCTACAATCCTTGAATAATCTGTTATCCTTATACATGGTTATAGTCATCCTCATTATATTTCATAACAACGGAAATCATGTTATACCAAACCAAAATTATTTTTTTTAAATTTATTTGTCCTCAAAGATGATAATTTCTTAAATTTATTTTCCCATAAAAATGATAATTTCTATTCGTTTATGTGAAGAAATTGTATTTTTCCTATGCTCATTCATTTTACATAAGTAATAGTTTTGAAGATGCCCCTCAAGAAATACTAATTTATAGCCACCTTTAAAAAAATAACTAAAAGTCTTAGCATATCTCAAAACAAGATTAGCATTCAAAGATCATGTGCACATTGTCTATGCATGGCACTTAGTCCTCGCCTAATTTTTTTTTATGATTTCTAACACTTCAGGAAGATAGAAACATAGAATCAGGATTGTAGAGACATACAAATTATCGTTATATAATATATCAAATCAGGATGTAGAGACATAAAAATTATCCTTATATAATATATCAAATTCATGTTTCAGAGATATTGCAGATTCATCCTTTACTTCCTCTGAGCTACCTAATGTTTCAGAGATATTGTGGATTCATCCTTTACTTCCTCTGAGCTACCTGTTGTCCTTTTTCCGGGAGTGCATTTATTTTGTATTTTATTCACTATAAATAGACGTGAATGAGACGAGGACAAATAAAAAAACACTTTCTTCAAACATATCTTTTATGTGCCTTAGGGATATGTTTAAGATCGAACAATGCTCTTCATCCACCAAATGACCAAACTATAGTCTTCATAAACCTATAATCATGTGATGTTCGTATCCATTACTTTTTTTAAGAATGAGTTTTAAGGCCATAACCTACTTTAATTTCATATAATGATTATATGAAAAAAAACACCCCTAATGGTGTTATAGTTTTATGGCTTTTTGTTGACCCATCAAAGAAGTATCATGGGATGGATTTTTTTGTTTTTTCTGTGGGCTTGACCTATAAGGCATTTTAACATGAAATTTCATTGATACGTAATATTTTGTCATATGGAAATTTCCAATTAAGTCTCTCCCTGTGGGCTGCCCCATGCATGTCTTTTATTTATAGATAGATCCAATAGATTTCTATCTTTTTTTACTTAAAAGTAATTCAAAATTTTGAATAAATTTCATTGATGGATGGATACCAATAAAGGTATTAAATATTTCTCTCCTCTAATATCATGGAGTTCTTTGAAAACCATAAATCCTCATACAATCTTAAGTAGGGTACTACTTGAAATTATTTTAGTTACTTTTTCATCATCAAATGATTTAAACAATCCACCAATTCATCACATATCCATCCATCCTTAACTCTATTTATAACTTCCTATTTAAACCAAAAAATACCTAGCGTATGGGACAACATACAAGTGACTTATTGTTTCTTTGGTATCTTTACAAAGAATAAAAATTCTCAAGGCTTGTCTAGATCTTTTATCCATAATACTTCATCTTAGAGCCTAACTTTTCATTACCATCCATATTAAATCATGAGTTTTCTTTGGGTCGTTTATCCTCCACAATAAATTTTACCACATTTTTATAAATCAACCTCTAAATGAAAAATAACACAGTACCACAATTGCACGGAGGACGCACCAACCGTTGGGTTTTTTCATCAACAAATAAACCATGCTTCTACCCTTATTATAATATGGATTATAGTTAATTTCTTTAAATGTGTATTCCATGCATTTTCTAAATATCCTTCTTTCCCTAAATTAGACTTTAACCATCCTTATTGTCATATATTTGTATAATTTTCATTCATTGTCTCATTGAGAGAATATATCCTCTCTTCATGTTCAACCTCTAGTACTCTCTCTAGCATCTTGTATGCATGTATACTCCTAATCCACTAATCCATATCCACCCTCACTCGTTATTCATTTTCCACATTAAAAACTAACAAGTTTCCTATCATCCAGAATGGTTGAAATATGTGTTAGAACCCTTTCATTGTAAACTTTCATTAATTGCACCCTTTGTCTTCAATATATATACGAAGGATACCTAGAGTTAGGATCATCATCTCTTGTACTTGTAATAGACTCATTGCAAAATGAGGTTTTCCCCTCAAATTGGAATATAATTCATTTATTTTTATCTATTATAAGGCACTTGGTTCATATTTTGTATCACAGATATGATCCTAGGATTTTGTTTTTGCAATCAATACATTTTAGCATTTTCATCATAACTTTGTTTCTTGGATGTTTTAAACAACAAAATTTTGAGGAGAGTAATTTGAAATATTAAAATACATTTGATCAATTTTTTTAGTTTTTATTCACTATAATTTTCGAGATATAGCCTAGGGAAGGAAATGCTTGTGATGAACCATAAAATTGATCTGAAATGAATCATCAATTTATTTTCACTATAACTTCCATTATAATAAGGTTTCAAAAAAATGAAATTTTGTGAAAAGGATAAATAACATAACACTAGTGGTTAAATTTTGTATTTCTTGTTAATGTTTTGGAGATATAATCTATGGAATATATAATATATGGATAAAATTGAAATCACTTTTAAAGGAGACATCTTGGTATTTTCACTATAATTTTTTTATTTTTTTTCATGATCTTTTAGACTCTAAAATTTTCAAAATCCTAATATGAAATATCAAGTAACATGTGAGAAAGCTTTCAAATTTTGACTCATTATACTATCTGAGATATGTACTGTGGAATTTTAAGTGATTTTAAGAGTGTTTTTTGTGTTGAAAAACTCTATTTTTTTAAATAAAGAGATGTGTGATGGCATGTTTAAATAACAAAGTGATACATTTTTTAGTAAGAAAAACTATGATAGGGGAAGAATAAAAGGATCAATTACATATGGTTTGACCTTGACCCTTATAGACCCTATTGGTATCCCTTAGATTATTACTACATTAGATAATACTTTATATGAAATCTCTCCTCCACGTACCTTTGAGAATATAGAAAGTACCTTAGGTATAATCGAATCCAATTTTAGATTATTTATATAACCATTTTTTTATATTACACCAAGAACAACACTCAAGGAGACCACTCTTTAGTAAGTGGGTAGTTGGGTAGTACAAATAAGGGTGCAGTTAAGCCTCCTAAGTTAGTGCCTTGAAATTTTGAGCTAAGTACTATTTTTGAATTTACCACATGTATGTAAGAGGGTTATAGCACATGAAATTCCATTTTCGTTAGAACCCAATAGCTCTTTACCATGGCTTCAAAGAAATATTAGAAATCACTTCACTAATTAAAACTCTAGAGAGTTCCTCTATGACTCATAAAGAAAGTGAAGTCATACAAACTAAACTATCCAAATTGGAATGCAAAATCAATGAATTGAATGATGGGTAAGTGAAAAAAAATGATTTGATCAATTCTCAAATAGAAATAAAATATAAGATGGAAAATAATATGAAATAAAATAAGGACTCGATGGGAAAAACATGGGTGAAAATAATGAATATATGGAAATAAATATGGATGGAAATAAAGAATAGATGGAGAGAAATATGGAAAATAAAATTATGGAATCCTTAAATGGGATGCTTCCTAAATTTGATAATGTTATCGATAATTTGAAAATAACTACATGATAGACCAACAAGAAAATATTATGTTGGTGATACCATGAAACATAAGCTTACACGAGAGAAGTATTACTAGTTGAGACTACTTAAGGACACTCATGCATATGCTCACAAATGTCTAAGCTGCCAAAAGTGTGCTAATAGAGAAATATTATAAATCGATCCAATGTATCCCATTGAGGTTGATGCAGGTGGATATTGGTAGCCACTCACCTATTCCACCTAGAATCCCAGTCAGTTCATATGTTTCCTTGATTATTACAATGTTTATTATTTTTAGCAATTTGTCGGGTCTTGAACTTCTGGAGTTGTTTTGACATCCTAAACGACATTTTTTTGAGGTCCACATTAGAAAAATAGTCATAGGAAGGTGCTTGCAGAAAATCATATAGTACTTGAAGAGACCTTTCCAACGAGGTATTGTGCGTGCCAAACGAAGATCATATGACTAACTTATAACCCTAGGAAATTGGATGCTAAATTAACCCCAACGAGGCCCACAAACTCTTGGTGTTTCATCTCTTTGGGTTAGGTTTTTGGGTGTTTAGGGTTTTTCCTTTGATGTTCAACAATAAAAAGACCCTTGAACTTCCTTGTAACATAGTTCAGAGGCATGGAGCCACCACATCTCTTCTCAAAGAAAAGCTTCCATTGCCCGAGCTATTTTATTTACATTCAATATGTAAGCATATTTCAGTTATTTGATATTAATGAAATGAAGTTTTATTTCTTCTGCATATCTGTGTTTATGCTTCTATCTGTATTATATTCATTTCTGCATAAGTCTGGATTAGTGGTATTAGACTGGTTTTCTCTTTCTCTGTTTTTCTTTGCATGTCCCTAACAAGGTCAGGGTATAAGAGAGTTCGGTCTCGAACTCATTGAAACTTTATAAGATCAACCTCACAAATCCCGATGAGCTCAGAAAATAAATACGAGGGAGCAGGAGATACTTTCAAAATATTGTTCGAGGAGGCACTTGAGAAACATAGGAAAGTGATGATGGATAAATTTTCCTAGATCATTCGATGACTACCGACAAGAAACACATCTTCATACTTAAGCCACTTTGGAAGTGCTGCTCCTTTTAAGGTACAATTTGATTTTTGCATTCCCATATTTGAAGGCCAGATAGAAGAAAACGTCGTAGATAGATGGTTAAATATGTTGAAACGGTTTTTTTCAGTTCATGATTTTTCCAATCTGGAAAATATTTCTTGAAGAGGTAAATCCCCTCTGTGGACAGAGGCGAACCCTACTAGCCCAGATCGGGTCTAGCAACAATCAAACACGCTACAGTGCAGGTTCCTAATTGCAAATAAATCAACTTGCGAGGAAGGTTTACCTGGAATTTGACGATGTCGTTTGTAGAAGAGGTGGTGCTCCCATTCCTTTGCCCTGGAAGGTCACAATCCTCATGATCTCCATGATCAGACACCTGCACATGCAAGAAACAACACAAATGCAAGCATAAAACCTAGAATATACAACTATATGTCAGTCGAAGAGGACATAACTCATGAACATAATCAAGAACAAGAGTAGAACCATAACCAATAGTCGCTTAATATTAATGAGTCAAAAAGAAGAATACAACCAAAGCTTCGACGCCGAATTCTCCTTTGGCAGGTCGTCAGCAGAACATGTCTCGATAAAGCCTGTCAAGAATGGGACAAGCCTCTCTCTCCGGATACTTGGCAATAGTCTCCTTGCTTGGATTGGGCCTTGGGGAATTAAGAAGGCTTTTATAGCATGAAAGCTCTTGGGAACTTGGAGATTTTGGAACTATCTATTCAGCCATTCATCCCTTCAGCCCCTTCATCAATGGATGAAGGCTATATTTATAGAGGAGAGGAGGAGGTTGGGATCCCTACAATAGTGGAAGGGAGGCCTTATCCCTGGGGAGGTTCCCCATAAGGTGGAAACAAGAGGCCAAAGGAGGAAGGCCATGGTTATTCAGGCGAAACCACTCCTAATGAATCATCCACAAAGTTGTTGTAATCAAAACTTCACCTCTTTTTTTAAAAAAATTTCCAAAAGAAAATTGGCATGGGTGTTTAACTGGGACAGAGCGCCAATTGGCGTGGGCTCAGTGTTAATTCCCCCCCATTGGTGCGAGTACATAACGGGCTACTAGCGCCAAGGAAAAAACATGTTTTTCTAAGGGTCTGCTTAGGAAATGATCAACAGAAGAAATGTTGTCCTCATGGAAAGGGATGCAATGATGGTATTTGCAAGGTATGACACTGCTTATTGGTCACAGAAATGACCCTCCAATGGGCGAGATGGGAATTGTAGGGATGGTGACAAATTACTGTGTAATAGATGCCCCCTAAAGCATGAGGTCCGAAAGAGAGAGAGGGGTGAAATGCTTTACGAGAACATGCCAACTGAAAACACTGCCATCAAAAAACCTATGGAGTGAAGTACAACTGATGTCTCAGATACATGAAATATATGCATAGTATGGGTGCAACCATCCATAACAGAGTATAAAATAATCTAGATCCAAGGCATGGATGCAGCCATCCAAAGGGGATCAATGAATAGACTCAGATATGGTTGCAACTATCCAATCAGTGAGTCATGTAAATAATCATAATAATCCACAATATCGCAGCCTGGATTACAACAGACACAATCCAGGGTATTGCGCTCCATCTCGACCCGAACAAAGTACAAGTTCAAGCATGCAAATATGTGAGCTGAATTCGAACATGCAAGAACATCATCTGATTACCAGCCAATGATGAAAGTTGTTAACAGACGCGAGAGGAACCACCAATAATGACAATGGCCCTCAAGGTACTATAGGTACAATCTACGGCGTGTGAATCAATGAGCTGGTGTCGAACACCCGTAGAATCACTCGATCGGAGGCCAATGATGAAAACCTCACGTCGAATGCGACGAACCTGCCATTGAGGCATGCAGGCTCCAAGGTACCATAAGGGAGTCTCTAGATCAACTTCCTGGATAATGGGCTGAAGTCGATAGGAAGTGACCTTGATCGAAGGTGGGCCATAGTGTTTCCCACATCATCGACACGAGACAGAGGAACATGATGTTTTTTGTGAATCAGGATCAAATGAGAATCAGAGGAAGATTGATACTTTGTAGAGGTCAACTTCTCTTGAACATGTAAACGACACGACAGTGGACTTGGCAGTATTTGACATCAATGGATCAGAGGTCATGGTGATGAGGCAATGAGCAGATGAGAGGTCAAAAGGGATTATCCATACCCATAGAGGCAAGTGAAAAACGAGATGAGATGTCCCCAACCCACACGAATGCAGAGAAGTGCCATGTTCAAGAGCGACATACTGTCGACACGACAATGATGTTAGTTCCATTTTCCCCACCATCTTGGCGAGTACCTCTTTATTTTTACACAAGCTTGAAGAGGATACCATATGCTTGTTATATAAATCCATCCTTCGGACGAATCCATCCTAGTACATTTAACGAGCCCTAGGATGGAGGAACTCGAATATCATCATTTCGACTAAATCCGATATCATCAGGGTTTTAACGAGTCTGAAAAAGGAAGAACTCGACGTCTTTTCATATTTAGAGAGTTTGAAATGACAGCAGAAAAGTAAACTCCAACGGTCCCTTTTCGTAAATAGTTCCTCAGATCCGAAAAGGTAGAAAACTATTTCTGAGAAAACCTCCTAGTCGCAATAGGCTAGGGTATTCCTTTTTCGTAAATAATCCAACCTAGCCCGAAAAAGGGGTAAACATATACTGGGTAGATGTTGATTCGTGTCCACTTTAACGAGATCGAAACGACAAGGGCCTCGACAATCTTTTCATGTTTAGTGAGTCAGAAAAGAGCTGAAAGATGACTCCTCCTGGAGGAATGAGTGGTATAAAGGGTAGCAACTGGTTCTGTCCATGGTGGAACTGCTCAAAACAAATAAAGGTTGAGAGGCTAGCTAACAAGACCACTCATCGCAGCGGTTCCTCGGGAATGGGTAAAAAAACCAATTGAAGGCATATGATCGGCCAAGCAGATAGTGACGATGGAATGAGAAAACCAAGGCTCATCTGGGAAAAATAGGCTGATGAAATTGGCAATCACAAGAGGTAAAATAGGAAAGGTTTCATTTTTACACAAGCTTGAAATAAAAAAAACTCTGCTTGAAGTTGGTTTCATTTTTACATAAGCTTGAAACAAAGATAAACTATGCTTGAAACCAGTTTCATTTTTACACAAGCTTGAAACGGAAACAAACTATGCTTGAAAAAGTAAGCATCCCCCAGCATGGTGACTCAATTCGAGGTACATGCCCCCCAAGCTTCAATCCATATGAAAGGAAGATGGAGTGAAGGTTCAAGTTACGAGAGAAAGAAGAAGACTCGACTGGGATTTTACGAGATCTTATCAAAAGACTCGAATTGAACGGGAATGTGTTTCATTTTTTTAATGAGGTTGACACATTAAAAGAATTGTCCTCAGGACACCTTGTTTCATGGTTTAAGGAGCTTGGCACAAGACTAGGAACTCTGCTCCAACAACCTTGTTTCATTTTTTAAGGAGCTTAACACAAGACAAGGAACTCTGCTCCGACAACCTTGTTTCATTTTTTAAGGAGCTTAACACAAGACAAGGAACTCTGCTTCGACAACCTTGTTTCATTTTTTAAGGAGCTTTTGACAAGACAAGGAACTTTGCTCCAACAACCTTGTTTCATTTTTTAAGGAGCTTAACACAAGACAAGGAACTCTGCTCCGACAACCTTGTTTCATTTTTTAAGGAGCTTGACACAAGACAAGGAACTCTGCTCCAATGATCTCATCATAATGAACAAGAAGTCATTGCTTCCAAGAGTTGCCCATCTGATGGAAGGAAAACATCTTGGACGTCAGGACCCAATGCCCCCAACACTTGATGCACAACGACACTCTCACTGAGCACAGGCACGGGGTAGGTAGCCACATAGTTGACCTGCGGTGGGGCAGATACAACGGGTGGATAAAAACCAGAAAGGGATGATGGTGGGCCAGTTACCACATCAAAACCAAAGAACGAAAACTGATCAATGGTCACGATCCATCCTTCATGCGGAAAATAGACCACACAAAAAAGGGAGGAGACAAGTGCTCCCATGGCATAGTTGTAATCGTGCCCTAAAAGCATATTGAAATCCAAGGGGCCTGGAATAACAATCACGTCCATATGGACGGTTTTACCTCCCAAAGTAACAGGTAACCTTGGAAGGATCCCTAAGGGTTGACTCGTTCTTCTGTTAAATGCCAGCAGATTCTGCGTAACAGGCGCAAGCGGCGGCGAGCCAAAAGCTTGCCAAGTATTTGAGGATAAAACACTAACAGACGCGCCTTCGTCTATAATGGTGCTGGGTACGACCAGACCAAAATCCTGTACTGTGATCTCAAAAGGCACATAAGACGGAAGGCGGTATCCTGCAAATCGACTCCAATCAAAGGAAGCGACCAAAATACTCAGAGGGGCTACCATCGAACCTAGAAGGTTTTCCCCTGGTGTTACAGAAGAAGAAGGAGCATCCTCCACGACCTCCATCTCGAAGGTGGGAGGAGTATCCTCCGAGACTTCCATCACGGGAGGTGGAGGAGCAGCTTCTTAAGGTATAGGGATGGGAGAATCTTTCTCCAAGTCCAAGGAATCTGAAGAAACAAGAATAACCTGGGGGGAATGAGATCCACTCTCAACTGAAAAGACCTGGTGCACTATAGAAGGGACCATCTCAACCAATCCCACGACCAATGGTTGGTCAGGAACAGATTCCTGAATGAAAATTTCCGAGGGAGTGGGATCAACGAAGGATGAATCTTGACCAATCGTGGCATCAGCTAGTGGAGGACTCAAAGAAAGTTGTTTATAACCATCCAGGAGGCGTGGTGTAGAAACAGTTGAGCTGTCCAAAACTCGCTTGGCTTCATCCATGTACGGACAAAGGTGAATGGCATGATGCCCTTTACACAACTTACAGGGATTAGTAATCTTACCCTGCTTCTTAGGAGCCTTACCAGTACCAGTCGAAGACGTGCCCCCAACCTGACTCCCAGAAGTCAAAGGCAACGGCGGGCGACCATTGGACCATACTTTGAGCACCTTGGGGATGCTAGGGTAGTCTCGAAGAAGATGGTCTCCCATGCACAACATGCAAGGGAACTTGACTTTCCGTGGAAGGTTGGAAGGTTTATCAAGAGGAGACTTCTTAGGCGCAATAGCCGCAGAGCTAGCCTCTCCTTTATCAGACTTCTTCCTCTTTGTCTTCTTCTTCTTCTTCTTAGCCACCTGGTTACTAGAATCTAGACTCTCACCAGGCGAAGTAGAAGAGGAGGACGTAGAAACAGGCGAAGAAGGGGAGAGGTCCACCTTGGAACCAACATGATGTTGTTCAGGTTGAGGAACTGATTGGACAGTAGCTGAGACATTCGGGACTACAGAGGTTGAAAACAACCAAACAGGCAACCCAACAGTTAACCCAGGAAGGGAGAATGTTTCCATGTAAGGAGCACCAACATTCCCAAAAGGAGGAAAATGACCAGGATTCCCATCAGAGGGGATTCCTTGGTTGGTGAACTCTGGAAAAGTTGCCATCAAAAACGATCTTCAGAACAACACCCTAAGGAACTAACTTTAACCATGAATATTTCGTGGGCAGTTAATTTTTAAAGCATTGAAACAAAACTCTACCGTTTCATCTTTGAAGAGTCGAGAAACTGGAAAAAGGTGACTCTATCACTTTCAGATTGGAAACAAGCATGAAAGGACAAGTGCTTGATGATCTTGTCAAATTTACGGAGTCAGTAAAGATCAAACCGACTGCTCAGGAATGCTAGGAAAAGGGTGTACCAAATAACCGTGAATTGCAATATACACCTTGGTTTCAAAATGAAAAAGAAATCAACCAAGGACTTAACGTACGTGCAGGCAATCTCCCCAAATGCTGTGTTCGGTGTATCACGGGTATAGGGCGGCAGAATCGGCTTCCTATGGATAAAGGATTGAAACCTAGTGGGGTCTCCCTTTATATACGAGACGGTACGGGGAGCACAAGTTCGTACTAGTGCTGTCTAAAGCCAAAAGGCGAACGACAGCTACTAGATTTAAAGATGCCAGAACGCGTCTCTAGCCTAGACCTTCAAATGTGTTTCGTTAATGTTTCAATGCTTCCTTAGCTTAATTGAATAAATTTTATGGTTGATCTTCAATTATGTCTCAGTTTTTAGGCCCTACCGTATGTCATATGACAATCTCCTATATGCAGTTATATGAGAAAAGAAAACTTTTCAATTCGATGAATGCTATCTAGTTAAGGGAAGAGTTTCAAACAATGATGCAACATACAACAACACTGCAAACAAAATTTTTTCCAAACTAGATGACTTTCACTATCCAAAAGTAATTTCAAACATTCAACGATGCAAACAATGCAATGTGATCTATGCAAAATCCTCTTTACCGAAAACTATGAAATTGTAATCTATGCACAATTTCCTTTTTCCTTTTCAAATTATAAGAACACACTCAATGCATTTTTCGATGAAATGAGAATCTACTTAATGCACGCTTTCAATGAAAGAGAATGCACTCAAAGAAATTTTTAGTTTTCAATCACTAAACAATGTGATCTAAGTCCAATGATAAATCTCAAAAATACTTTTCGATGCAATGTGATCTAATGCATTTAAACAAAAAGCAATCTATGAGACGAAAAATAAAAGAACGCAAATCTCCTTAATGAAGGATGAATGCAAAAGAGATGTAAACAAACACTAAGAATGCAATCGTTTCTTCAAACACTTGTAACGAAATCCCTCAAAAGGTCACAAAACATATGAGGTCAAACACAAAGAGGACTTCCAAAGAAAGAGATCAAAACAAGGAATTCATTCTCTTTTACATCAAGCAATCATGGAAAGAAGACATTTCAAACAATGAGCAATGTAATCTATGCTCATACAGTGAAAAGACCGGAAGGGAAAGACACACTGGTGGAGGATTTAGGGAAAAAGTCTCAATTTTCATACATCCTGAAATTGGCTCGACTTGTACATTGACAAATAGCACCAACTGGCACGACTTGCACACTGGCAACTAGCGCCAATGGCCAATTGGCGCGGGTTGCTAACTGACAACAAGCGCCAATGCCTGAAAATGAAAAAACAAAGAATTTCTCCCAACCAAGACCAGACTCACCACTTCAAGCAGAATCTAAAACAAACCCAAAAGCAAAGTACTGACCAAAAGAAACTTTCGAACAAGGGTAACCCTACCACCTACAGGAAATGGCACGACTGTCTGGCTGTAATCCGCGCCAGATAGGGGATGGCGCGAGTGATGAACTGGAAACCTGTGCCAATTGGCACGACTGTTAGGCTAGAAACCACGCCAATCAAGCTAACCATTAAAAGGTGAAAATTCGAAAAAGCAGAGGTCAGATCTGATCCTCTGGGGCTAAACCAAAAGCCAAAACACAAAAAGAGCTAGCCCAAAAGAGCCAATCAGGCAAGGAAAGTCAAGAATTGACCGAAAAGACAAGACAATGCTCCAAGTTGTTCGGTCCGTAAACTAAACCGGAGATTGACTGAAGCAGTGTTGATCTACTCCGCTAATGTAGAGCAAAAGCATTTCGAAGGCTATCTGGCTGTACTTCAGGCTCCGTCTATAGCTTACAAATCGAACAACAAGCTGATTCCCCAGCGGAGTTGCCAAATTGTTGAGGAGGTAAATCCCCTCTACGGACAGAGGCGATCCCTACTAGCCCAGATCGGCTCTAGCAACAATCAAACACACTACAGTGCAGGTTCCTAATTGCAAATAAACCGACTTGCGAGGAAGGCTTACCTGGAATCTGACGCTGTCATTTGTAGAAGAGGTGGTGCTCTCGTTCCTTTGCCTTTGCAGGTCACAATCCTCGCGATATCCGTGATCAGACACCTGCACATGCAAGAAACAACACAAACGCAAGCATAAAACCTAGAATATACAACTATGTGTCAGTCGAAGAGGACATAACTCATGAACATAATGAAGAACAAGAGTGGAACCATAACCAATAGTCGCTTAATATTAATGAGTCAAAAAGAAGAATACAACCAAAGTTTCGACGCCGAATTCTCCTTTGGTGAGTCGTCAGCAGAACATGTCTCAATAAAGCCTGTTAAGGATGGGACAAGCCTCTCTCTCCGGATACTTGGAAATAGTCTCCTTGCTTGGATTGGTCCTTGGGGAATCAAGAAAGCTTTTGCAGCATGAAAGCTTTTGGGAACTTGGAGATTCTGGAACTATCTATTCAGCCATTCAGCCCTTCAGCCCCTTCATCAATGGATGAAGGCTATATTTATAGAGGAGAGGAGGAGGTTTGGATCCCTACAATAGTGGAAGGGAGGCCTTATCCCTTGGGAGGTTCCCCATAAGGTGGAAACAAGAGGCCAAAGGAGGAAGGTCATGGTTATTCAGGCGAAACCACTCCTGATGACTCATCCACGAAGTTGTTGTAATCGGAACTTCGCCTCTTTTTTTAAAAAACTTTCCAAAAGTAGATTGGCGCGGGTGTTTAACTGGGATAGAGCGCCAATTGGCATGGGCTCAGTGTTAATTTTCCCCCATTGACGCGAGTACATAATGGGCTACTAGCGCCAAGGCAAAAACAAGTGTTTTTATGGGTCTGCTCAGGAAATGATCAACAGAAGAAATGCTGTCCTCATGGAAAGGGATGCAATGATGGTATTTGCAAGGCATGACACTTCTTATTGGTCACAGAAACGACCCTCCAATGGGCGAGATGGGAATTGCAGGGACGGTGACAAATTACTGTGTAACAATATTATTTCTCATTCCTCAAAGCCGCCGCCTACTGTGAAAAAAGGACGATAGAAAATCCTCATTATTTTTAGCTACACCCACATGAAATTATTTTAAAGATGCCATCATGGAAAAAAATTACATTTTCAAGAGATATGAAGATAAATACAAAAAATAGACTATGTTGCGGTAGGGAAGAGAAAAATATGTGTCAGAGTTCACATTTTTTTTCATTCCCTTCACATGAAATTGGGTATCAAGGATTCTAAGAAGCATTCAGTACTCAAGTACCATGAATACTTACATAAGTTCATCTAGGATGAAAGGGAGTTCCTTGAAATGCTGTCAAGATCAAGAAAAAGTTTAAACAAACTAATTTCGTGGCGTTTAACATGTGCTCAACACCAGCCATGATTACCTCATATCCTGTGTTGGCTAGAGCCTTGTTCAGATACCATCACTTAGTAGAGCGATCTTGTAAATGAATCCACGCAGCAGTTGATGTCTGGAAAGGTAACGAGAATTATGCCCTTGGGTAATCTATAGGTATTATAAATAAACTAATCATGTTACGATTATTTTGATAAATTACATTTTTAGTACTATAATTAGAAGTTTTCTTTAGTTATTTATTTTGGACATCAATCCAAGAAATGGATGTGGTTGTCGGATCACGACGGTACCACCCTTATTATGAAATCTATCTAGTATGTTAGTATTAGATGTTGGGAACAAATTTCATCGCCTTTCCAAACATCAATCGCTAAGAGGATTGTTTTAGAGGTTGGTCTGTGAAGTGAGGGGAGATGAGAAAGTCTCTGTCCACATCAGCATCTAATGTAATCACAACCAATGTGGAGAAATCTCAGGACCATGAGCTTCTTGGCACCATGAATACAATCCAGAAATTCGAGCTTGCGATGACCAAGACAAACACCTATGTTCATAAGGCTTACAATCTAAAAACCTCCATCTGATGCCCCAATCATCTTTAAAACACTGTAGAATATGTTCATTGCAAGGTTGGCCAAATTGAAATTTGTTAACCACCTCACTTGTCCAAAAAGAGGTACACCCAATATTGATGACACATGCATCATATGTCAGTGATATGAACAAATGAAAAACCCCATAGATTCCTTGTAATATTCGACCAAGAGATAGTGTACCCATATATCTTACTAATCGTCATAATCCTTGTCTAAATACAACCAATACAATTTTACATTCTAGAATATTTCCTCCTTAGGGCCATTATACCACCCAAAGGAAGTTATGTCCTATTCTAGACCACATCAATGCTAGTGCATAACAGAAAATTTGATTCATATTTTCATATATTTTCCTTAGCATAACCAATTCATATATTCATGAACCAACTTTTTCTAAGAGACAAAATAATTCTCACTATCCAAGATAAAGAGATCCAATATTTTTAAAGGTCTTTGTAAAAGGATTCACTACAAAATAATTATTTTAAACGAAACAGTTTATAGGTGCACACAACATAATCATTGATCTAACCGTACATTGAGTTGTGTATCGATAATGAATAAAAGGAAAAATCAGGGAACATATGCGCCATTTATCATTAAGGTAGGATCCAAAAACATAATTAAGGCGAATGTCAACTTGCAAAGCAATAAAGCCAAATTCATGAGTGACACACACCTCAAAGCAGTGAAGAAAATAATTTTTTTCAAAACAACATTCCAATGTTTACACACTAGTTGAAATCATTCCATCACCAATAATGGAAGTCAATAAAATATCAACTCAAAAATCTCAAATGGTAAAAAACTCCAAATGGCTTGATCCATGAGAAAATGTGGGGTTTTCCTTGAACTAAAATAAATTTTCTCCATTATATAGCAACAAAGAAAATGTTTCAAACATTATCTATCATATCAAACATGCAAATCATCATACTAAACATGTTAAACATGATCCATAAATCTTAAAATGATTGATAAATACTAAGATTAAGTATATTTAACAAAAATCAACATCACACATAACCAAAATATTATTCAACAATCTTATCTCAAATTTTGAACATTGAAATATGTTTCTAACAACTCTATTATCAATGATGAAATATTATCCAATAATTAGTCCAATAAGTGAAAGTTCTTATTATTAATTAATAATTTATTCTTATTTTTTGTTGTAATTATTTTTCGAGAAAGATCAATAATTATTAAATTTAATACTAAAACCTAAAATATATAAGATAATATTAAAACATAGAATATAATATTATAATTATTAACTCTAAAATAAGATTATAAATGTAATTTCACCTAATAATAATAAAAATAATAAATAATATAATATAATATTAAAGTGATAGTGAATAACTAAATAATAAAGAGAATAATAATAAATAAATAAATAAAATAGTAAATAATAAACTGGAGTTCTAAATAAAAATATATAAAAGAAAACTATAAAAATAGTAAAATTAATTGAAGTTAACCGAAGTAAAAATGAATAAAATAAGAAAGAGTTAAACTAAGAAAAATATAAAAGTATGTAAAGTTAACAAACAATAAAAAAGAATAAAATAAGACAATTAAATTAAGAGAAATATTAAATTATGTAAAACTTGAAATAAAGAAACAAAAGTTTCATGTTGACACAGGGAATGTGTGCATGTGGTTCCCTTTCCATTGTCTGGTATATTTAATAGACGTTGAGGAAGATGATATTTATCATTCCTTCATCCATTCTCTTGAGAGAAAGGTATTGTGAGGCAAATGATTCAAGTTGATTGAGGGCTCGATGGTAGGTAATTGTAAAAAGATTATGTGCAGCCGAGCCTATGGTTGGGTGGAGAGCTCTAAAGATTTTGTTGTGGTCAATAGGATTCAAATAATGTTTAACTCTAAAAGCACAAGTAAGGAATATCGTCGCTACACGTAAGTCCCCTTTGCTCGTGTTTTTCTTAAAATTATATGCTAATTAGTTGAATAGTTTTTTTGTTGATTATTAATTGCATATTTGATATACTTAGTTGCATGTTAAATTTTGAGGTTGTTACATATGGTACCAGAGCGAGTTTCTACTCTGTGTAGCATCTATGTCAAAGTTCGAGAAAAATACTTAATTAGATTTACCCGTAATTTTGTTTGTGATGAAATTAAGATCAACCCAATTTCAAATTTTGACAATTACCTATCCATAATAATAACATTATGTTATTTTTTAATTTTCTTTACCTAACCTAAAAAACAAAAAAATGTATCTTAAAAATATTTAATTCGAGTTATCATAAATATTCTACCTATATTATCTTTTTATTTTTAAAAATAAAAGATTCTAATCCATACTTTCATGTGCATCTAAATACTTTTCTTAATATTAAAATTTGTTTAATAATACAAATTCCAACTCAATGTTTATCAAGCAATTCAGATATTTTAGAGATTTTATATTACAATTCACAAAATTAGCCAAGAAAAATCCCTTGGAGCTTATGCTCTAATTATATAACACAATAACACTATATATTATTTATTTTTGATATGGGCACTTGTTTGTGTCTCGGAGGTACTTATTGATATTTTTTATAGAGCTGTTATTTCGAACTTAGACCTTACAGAAGCGTAAGTGGATAGAAGAGCTTGTTTTATATATAGAATGAGGGTCTTATCCATAGAAAGAAAAATAGTATTTAGATTAGTCTTTCAAAATCTGGATGGTTTGTTCATTAAATTCTTTAAATTTTATTATTTTTCATGGATTGTTATGTGTGAACTTTTAACGTAAGGCATTGTTAAAAGAACTCATAAATAATTCTGGATATTTATAATTAAAAAAGTAAAATAAAAATAGAAAAAAAAAAAAAAAATCCAAATACCTCAAGAGAAAGGCTAGGGTAAAGAAAACTATGAGCAAAACATTAAAAGAAGCCAACCCAAAGTTTATCATTGCAGGTAGGCAATCTCAATGATAGATTTAAGTAATTCACCCACACATATATATAAAGTCTTTTAATTTTGTAATAAGATTATATTTAAATAAAAAAAATAAAAATAAAGCCATGCCCAAGATTTAACTTCTACATTGCAATGCAAACCCAGCACAAATTGAAACAATGTGTAAATATATCCATTTATTCTCTGGCATCTTTCTAGACCTAAATTTACGAGTGAAAAAAAGACAATACATGTCTTAAGTTTTAAGCTTTCCTATTATACGTACTTGACTCTAAGTAGTCCATGATTTTAAACGGAGAAATTTATAGAAGAATACCCATATGTTCATATTTGTTTATTCAAACTTTAATATATATATATATATATATATATATAACTGGAAATTGAAACTCATTTTAATAGAGATAAATACACTTAATTTTTAGTAAACAGTTAGTCATCTTTTCTCAACTATCTTAAAGTTGTGCTTTTTTTTTTCCCGTAAAATATATATTATTTATTTTATATACTTTAGTTAGGAAGTAATTAGATGAAGTTGGAAATCATAAAATCACTATGAAATAATTTATTGTAAGTAAAACATGCCCACCTGCCTTTCTTAGTGACGGCTTGATAACCACCCAGGTTTCCAATTTGGGTAACAATAAACACACATTTATATTTATTAATAATAATAATAATAATAATTTTTTTTGAAGCATCGAGCATCTAATTCTGAATGATTTTTTTTGAAACAACAGATGGGGAACTATGGTTCAGGTTCGGCACCGGTTCAAAACCCATAGTAACAGAATCTCAATTTACAGTATATTCTGTTGCATATAGCAAAACACTTGATTTATTTTTCAAAATAAAATAACATTTGTTAATGTTTTTGGTTATAATGACTTTAAGTAGGCCATAAAGTAAAACAAAAATGAAGATTGATTTAGACTAAATTTCAATATAACAGTAACTAAATTCGACTAATTAGTTTAATAGTTTTTGTGTTGATTATTAATTTTATATTTAATGTAATTAATTACATGTTAAATTTTAAAATTGTTACACTAAACCATAACTTAACATTATTAAATCTAATTAAAAAACTTAATATTAAAACTTAATAATTAAATACAAAACCCTTTTATTAATACCAATCCTAACCATAGAACCTAAAAATTGTATAGTCGATTAATATAAAGTTGTCTTATAAATCTAAGAAAAATTGCTTTATTATGTTATTTTATATTAAACCTAATTGTTTTGTATTTAATTGAAAAATTAAACCCAAATATTTAATAGAAAAATAAAATTAAAACCAAAAATTTAATTGAAAAATATAATATCAAACGATTGAAGACATTAGTTAGAAAATCCAAGAGTTTATTTGGAAAAATAGCCAAAGTGTTTAATTGGTTGTGCTCAACGCATCTCTAACTGTGAATGATTGTGGAATGATTACGTTAATAGCCAAATTGTTTAAGTTAAAACCTAAAATATAATATTATAAATCTTCACCCTAAACCAATATTTTAAACTTTACTTTAATATTATTCAATCCAATTAGCTCACTTAATATTAAAACCTAATAATAAAAAATCAAAGTATGGTCCAACTGGAAATTAGGTTAGATAATGATTATTGGTGCTTATATTGAATACTAATTCTGTTTAATAGTCAAGTTGTTTAAATTAAAATCTAGAATATAATATTATAATTCTTAACTCTAAACAAATATTATAAACCTTTAATATTTTTCATCCAATTATAAAACTTAATATTGGTGCTTATATTGAATAATAATTGTGTATAATGGAAAAATTGTTTAAATTAAAATTTAAAATATAATATTATAATTCTTAAATATAAACAAATATTATAAACTTTAATATTTTTGCATCAATTAGAAAACTTAATAATCAAACATCAAATTATGGTCAAGTTAGGTTCGAAAGAGATTTATGTTAGATAATATTATTGGTGTTTATCTTGAATAAAAATAGGATTCACTTTGTTTGAAACAAAAAGACTAATCTGAAAAGATTACCTTTTTGTGTAGCTTATTATTCGAAAAATAAAGAAACATCACTTTTGCACACTTTTCTACACTTCAATTTCAATGTCTTGGAATAACTCATATATAAAGGGCAACAAATATATTGTTATATGAAGTATATTATGTCGGTCTTAGAATAATTCATAATATAGTCTTTCATAATATAATTTTTTATGAAATATTTTTCAAAGCTAGATTTTAGACTCTACCATGGGTCTCTTCTTTATTTTATTCATATTGTAACTATTTGCAACATAATATCTTGAAGCCAAAAGGATTATTAGAAGGTTTGTGTTTTGATAGAATATAAATTAATGATATCTGATCTGACATATATATTGTAAGATTCCAAACAATAAAAATTTGGATAGATCTAAAACATCTTAATGCTCTCATTTAATACAATCTTTCATCAAGAACCAGAACACAAGAAATGCAACCATTTTATTTTAATTATTATTCAGTGAAAGTAAAATACATGCTCAGACTATAAAATCCTGCAAATGACATGCACAACTGCTTGACAATGAAAAATATAAGAAACTGAAGCCCACTTGTGAAACCTGGATGGATTCACCACATAAACATCACCAAGGGGTTTTCGTCCCAGGATCAATGCTAGAACTGGCCAGGCCAGGTTTTCAACCCAAACACAATAAAATAGATAATACATAATCCTCTAAATGCCTAGCTTCTCTCCCTTTTTATAGGCTTGATGGGTCAATACCAACAAGAAATACCATGGGTCAATAAAAGAAATACCATGGGTCAATACCAACAAGAAATACCATGGGAAAATACCACGGTAAGTACCATGGATTGATTCTATCCACTTTGACTAGATCAAGAAAGGGAATATTACAAATCCTCCTGCCCAAAGATTGCTTGTCCTCAAGCGATCCACTTCTATCCACAACAGAAGCATTTGTACATTAATACCAGGATCGCATGCAATCCGATGTACCCTCCATGTTGAATGGTCCTGAATGGATCCTCCAATACCTAGATCCCAAACAAGCTGCTGACCAATTCTCCCCTCAATAGATTTACCTGGATCCCAAACAATTCTTTCTCTAATGGATTCTCCTGGATCCCAATGCCACCTAAATCCTGAGACCTGTGGGTTATGGTACCATTTTAGCCCTCCATCACTGCCTGCACCAAGGGGCCCAAGCTGTAATATGCCCTTGGCTGTGAGTATCCTCCAAAGCATCAACCTATCGATAGAATACCAATTCATAATCTCTTGCCTATCCATACTTAGGGAGGGATGAATATCTACAAATCTATTATGTTGATGTTGTTCGATGTTGAATTCATGCTTCTCTACTTGGTTACCCAACATGATGTAGTTGGAGAACTCTTCCTTTCTCTTCCCAATGTATAAAGATGGGTTGTTGGTAGTGTTGCAAGACTTATCTATGTACTCCTGTAGAGGGCTGCTCTGGAACTCCCAATCGTACTCCTCTTACTACCTTATGAGGGATTTGAGTCGTTCTTCAACACTAGACAACTTGGACTTTGATTCAGCACATAACCCTATGAGTTCCTCAATTTTTCTGTTCTCCTGTAAGGAAATGTCTCAGACCGTCCAGACTTTCTACTTCAACAACATAAGATCTGTCTTGAAATGCTTGATCCTTTCTCGAAAGTCTTCTACTGGAAATTCTAGTGCCATGCTGACTGTCTCTATATCTGTTTGCACTCGATGCCCAACGACCACATCTTCAACTTGAGCCTTCGACCAACTCTCTAGGAATGGTCCATTTTGCACATTATGTTTGTCATGTTTCTCCTCATGATCATACTCATCATGCTGGTTCACTATGGCTGGATCCTCACTCAAATCTCCCAGGTCTCCTTCATCTGTGGAGACAATATGTTCATCCCTTTCAGCTGTCGAACATAGATTCATTGGTGGAATTTTATGTATACTTGATTTTTCATATTCTTTATGGATATTCACCTGGGAATCTACGAACTCCATTGTATAGGAGTCTGCCTCATTGATATCATTAGGTAGAATTCCCTCGTGAACTTCCAAATGCTTGTCATCCTACAAGCCTCCCTAAATAATGTCACGATGTTGCTCACCATCCTGAAGATCAATAGACCCATCTACAAAAGATTCCCCATCATTTGAAGTAACATCTGCTTGTTCTGTCTTTGTTGCCTTCTTCCTATCATCTGAACATGAATGGTTAAGGGCCCAAGGTCCCTTGCAGATAAAGCATGGTCCTCTCCTCCTTATTTCATTCTTGCTGTTGATTTTGTTCTTGCTTTGATTATCATTTTGGTCTATGGAGATATGGCTACTTAAAGGACCATATAACCTCACTAGTACATCAAGGATTTTCTGGTTGTTTTTCAAAATTTCTTCAAGACGGTCCATCTTCTCCCATACCCAAACAGGAATATATTAATTTTTCATAGGAAGATTTTGTCAATTATGCCTTCAAATATTTTCACAAATTTAACCCACAAACTTATAAATGATTTTTCCTTCACTTATGTCTCCCAATAAGAATAACTTATAAAAAAATAAAAATCCAACTAGGGTGATAAATATCACTAAAGTGAGAAATGCTAGCTAGGGTGAAAAATAAATTTCACTGAAGTTCCTTGCATAAAACTCTCAGGCTAGTAGGATGCACATCTCTAATACCACTGTAAGATTTCAAACAATAAAAATTTGGATAGATCTAAAACATCTTAATATTCTCATTTAATACAATCCTTCATCAAGAACCAGAACACAAGAAATGAAACCATTTTATTTATATTATTATTCACTGAAAGTAAAATACATGCCCAGACTATAAAATCCTGCAAATGACATGCACAACTTCTTGACAATGACAAATATAAGAAACTGAAGCCCACTTGTGAAACCTAGATGGATTCACCACATAAACATCACCGCGGGGTTTTTATCCCGGGATCAATGCTAGAACTGACCAGGCCAGGTTCTCCACCCAAACACAATAAAATAGATAATACAGAATGCTCTAAATGCCTAGCTTCTCTCCCTTTTTATAGGAAATACCATGAGTCAATACCAACAAGAAACACCATGGGTCAATAACATGGGAAAATACCAGGATAAGTACCATGGATTAATTTTATCCACTTTGACTGGATCAATAAAAGAAATATGACATATATATAATTTATTCAATAATATTTTGAATTTAGATACATTTCATATCCCAATACATTTGAATGAACTTATGGTTTAGAATAAAATTAACATATTTATAAATAAAAATTTTAAAACCATCTAAAATATCAATTTATATACATTAAATTAATAAATTCTAATTCTAATAATTATAAGGAACTGTCTTATTTGTCCTTAATTATTTTTTTATATTTATGAACCATGTAAGGAACTTCCTTATTTGTTCTTAATTAAATTTTAATCTTTATGAACCATCTTTAGGACCGCCGACTTCATCTATTCTGGTCCATATATGATTTTAATTTTAATTTTAATTATATATATATATATATATATATATATATATATATATATATATATATATATATATATATATATATATATATATATACTTTTTAATCAAATCCTTAATCTTAAAAATTATAAATGGTTCAATTTAACAAATGTTATATTTGCAAGTAACCGTAGACATTAACAACATTGTTTTTAATAATAATTTCCATAAATTTCATTAACTTTATCATCATAGGATTCTGTTCTTCTATTTGTTTTTAAGTAGAAACACAAAATTAAATCAGCTTTTAAAAATGAGTTATAAAAAAAAAAATTATTAATAGAGTTACTATTAAATTAATTTTTAAATTCATTGGATACCTAACCTATGAAGAAATTTGTTTTAGATTTTTAAATATATGCGTTGGAGATAAATTTATATTATCATCTTATATCAATATAATCTACATTAAAGCATATGACAGTTTTAAAAGAACCACTATTAACATAAGAGCCCCCAGCTTACCGAAATTAATTTTTTGTACAACAGAGTTGTACATTATTTTAAATTTCTTTTAATAGAGCTAAGAGTATAGAGCAGGATCTGCAAATAATACTCGAAGTTGCTTAGAGACAGCCTTTTTGTTGTATTGTTCGTTGGCTCTCTGTGCACATGCATTTTAATTTTGACAGGAATGTAGTTTGGACCTGTTTATTATGTATAGACAATTATACATTTGTACTACTGACTTCCATTCCAACCATACCAATGTGATAAAAAAATTCATGCAAAGAAAGTGTAAACTAAATTTAAAACAATTTTAAAGAAAAGAACAACTAGCTAAAAAGTTACAAGAATTTGTTTTATAAAATTTGTTTTCTTAATTTAATTGCAAGAGCTTATGGAAGAAATTAACGTGACCTTATTCAAAGAGTTTATGGAATAGATTCAGCTGACCTGATTCAAATATTTCACCAAATGTGTTTATTCAATTTAGAAAATCCTCATAAAGAGTTAAAGACCATGACATACAAAGACTTCCTCAACATCATCATGAAATGTGTGTTGAATTTACGAGAAAACTAGCCATGGGAGTATTTCTCATAATTTCAGATATGCCTTTCAATTCCACCGGTTGGACTAGGAGGAGATCTTTGAGTTCCTTCATTATCACGTATCTATTAACGTACGTGTTTCGTTATGTGAAAAATTTAGTAACGGAGCTAAAGATTTAATGAAAATGTGTAAAAATGTTTCTTCTTAACCTCAAATGTGTCTTTCAACAAAAAATAATAAATCATAGCAGTGCATCAGATTGGGCAGGTATATCATCTGTTTGCAAAGTTGTTTATAAAACTATCAATTTAACCATTAAAGGAATGAACAAACACTGAAAAAGTTTGCAAAGGATGTAATGGACGGGCATACTCACAGAATGGAGATGTCATTGAATTTCACATGTTGGGAGAAATATGTTGGCAGGCGAAAACAAGCTCAGCATCTTCTTCTTTTTTTCCTTTGGTTCAAATTGCATGTAGAGTTTCTAGCATTCAATACAAGCCAAGCAGAAGAGTTGCAGACCCTTGTAGTGTGAACGATGCAGATCCTTGCAGTGAGACCGATGCATACCGCTCGCACCGAACAACTTCAACAATTCCAAGAGCGCTTTCAGCCGCTTCGACTCACAACAAATAGTGTCACGAATTATACCAAATAGTTATAAGCATTTTTTTACATCAACTAATTACAACGATAAATATTTAACACATTAACCGTAAAGCGAGCAATGAACCCACGATCATTTGAACTGGCACAACTACGGGCACACATTTGCCCATGAAGTCGTTTTAGTTAGCTTCTCTAACCGTTGCTGCAGCGCTTGCCACACGCAGTGCAGTAACATTCCATTACCCACACGCAGTGCTTGCCACATGGAGTGTAAAAGGGTTGTGTTTCTCAGATTTTTTCATACTACTCTTAGAATGTTCGAATCGAATCGCGCTTAAACATGTATGTAAAAATCTGAGAAAAACAACCATTTTACATGGTATAGTATTAGAAAAATGGTTTCTATCACTACCTTTGAGATAGATCAGACTTTCAGATCTAGGTCCGCACGTTGTGTGAACTGAGGTGTGGGCTGTATCTATCTATCTATATATATATATATATTATACTTTTCTTTCTCGTAATTATTGATATAAAAGAAATTGCCATATTTTGATCGGTTATCAACGAATACGGAAATGGCATTTTGGCATGGATTCCGCTGACTGTTTTGTTTTTGCCTGAACTTTTATTGCACTTGGACTCGTGCAGTTACACCGAGCCTTGTTCGGGCTTCGAGGCGCGGATTAGCTCAGGTTTTTGAGAGCCCTGTCGCAAGCTCTCCTACTAATCCTGGTTATCCCATTCGCTTCGTTCGGGCAGTGACTAGACCTCCCCTCCATTGGAAAAGTAACCATCTCCATCTCTTTAAGCATGTATATGATTTCGTTATGGGTATGGTTATTTGGGTAACGCCTCATCATAGTTTATTTTTAAAAAGGAATTTCTTCTCAACGGTAGTTTATGATCTCTTAAAAAGGAAGGATTTTCACATAAAGGTTTTTAAAGAGAAGGGTTTTTTAAGAAGGATTTTTTTTATATATAAATTTTTTATATAAAATATTTATTATAAAAAACAAAAAGGAGGATTTGGTGTTTTATTGAAAGAGATTTAAAAAAAAAAAAAGGGAGCTTGGCAAAGTTTTTACAAAAAAAATGGAAGAGAAATTTAGGGTTTTCTGTGAGAGACAATTTTTTTTTGAGGCAAGATGGCCACATCAAATTTTCAGCCACAAATTCCATTTTTCAATGGGAAAGACTACGATATGTGGGCTATTAAAATGGAGACTATGCTCAAAGCACATGATGTCTGAGATCATGTCAAGTATGGGTTTGCAGAACCTAAAGATGATGCAGAAGAACGAACCCTCAGTAATGCAGAGAGGGAACAGTGGAAGAAAGATAAGCGGAAGAATGCGCAAGCATTGCTTCTGATCCAACAGGGAGTAGATCGAGCCGTGTTCCAGAAGATCATGATAACACCAAATGACCAAAGGAGGTTAAACCACCACAGCGTGAAACTTCTGGGAAGTGGCTAAAGTTAACATTTGTTCGATTGCAGAACACCTAAGATTTTGAAATTCTGCAGATGAAGGAGACAGAGGACATTGATTCCTTCATGAATAGGGTCATGTCTGTCGTCAATTAGTTAAAAATCTATGGCGAAGATATTAAAGATCAAACAGTGATCGAGAAGGTTCTTCGATCCCTGTCTACCAAATTTGATGTGGTGGTAGCAGCCATAGAAGAAGCAAAGGACTTGGAAAAACTCACAATTGATGAGTTGATGGGATCTCTTCTATCACATGAGGCAAGGATAGACAGAAATAAGGATTCCACTTTGGAAACAACCTTCCAAAGTCAAGTCTATATTTCAAGAGGTCGAGGAAGAAGTCGATCGAGAGGCAGAGGACGAGGCAACAACTATGGCGGTGACAGAGATGGCTGAGATGATCATGAGCATCAACGTGGAAGCAGCAGCAGCAGAAGCTTTCATAACAATCAAAGGTCTGACAAATCAAAGGTAAAGTGCTATTACTGCAATAGATTTGGTCATTATGCTCGTGATTGTAGGAAGAAGATTGCAGATCAAGGCAATCAGAGAGCTAATGTTAGTACAGAAAATACTGACTCTATGTTTCTAGCATGCAACACCATGCATGCACCGTCTGATAAGGTATGGCTATTAGACAGTGGTTGCGGTAACCACATGACAGGCAACAAGGATTTGGTTGCTAATTTGGATGTCACAGTGCAGACAGAGGTCAAGTTGGGAACTGACAAGACTGTGGCTGTAGATGGCAAAGGAGTGGTCAACATTATGACCAAGCAGGGGGAGCCAAAGACCATATCAGAGGTATACTATGTCCCTGGGCTCAAACACAATTTGATTAGTGTTGGCCAACTGATGCAGAAAGGATACAAAGTTATCTTTCAGGGGCAACAATGTGTTATTTACGACAAATCCCCAAGCAAGCAGCTGATTGCAAAGGTGCAGATGACGAGGAACATACTCTTTCCTCTCATTATGAACTACAATGATCAGGTTAGTTCTTTTACAACTGCATGTTCTGATGCATACTGGTTATGGCACTTTCGGTTTGGACACTTGCATTTTTCCGGTTTAAAATTATTGCAGCAGAAACAGATGGTGAGAGGTCTACCTCCCATCAAAGAACCTGCTAGCACGTGTGAGTGTTGCATCTTAGGCAAGCAACACCGTGAAAGTTTCCCAAAAGGAGTTTCTTACAGAGCAAAGAAACCACTTGAATTGGTGCATACTGACTTGTGTGGACCTATGAGGACATAGTCGATTGGTGGAAGTTGTTACTTCCTCACCTTTATTGATGATTATAGTAGGAAGACTTGGGTTTATTTTTTGAAGCAGAAGTCTGAAACTTTTGCAAAGTTCAAAGAGTTCAAAGCTTTGGTGGAGAACCAAAGTGATCAACAGATCAAGGTATTGAGATCGGATCGTGGTGGAGAATACGATTCGAAGGCATTCCATGAGTACTGCAAACAACATGGAGTCAGAAGACAGTTTACAACCAGATACACACCACAGCAGAATGGTGTAGCAGAGAGGAAGAATCAAACAATCATGAAGATGACAAGGAGCATGTTGAAATCAAGACACTTGTCTAATGAGTATTGGGAAAAAGCAGTTGCATGTGCTGTTTATGTGATAAACAGATCTCCTACAAAGAGCGTGATGAACAGAGTTCCAGAAGCAGCATGGTCAGGTATGTCTTGCAGTGTATCTCATTTCAGAGTTTTTGGATGTGTAGCCTATGCACATGTGCCTAAGGAAATAAGAGGCAAATTAGATGATTAAAGTGAAAAATGTATATTTACTGGTTATAGTGAGCAGTCAAAAGCTTACAAACTGTATAACCCTGTCACAAAGAAGACAATCATTAGCAGAGATGTTGTGTTCAAAGAATAAGAGTCATGGAATGGGATTGGAGACACACATTGGAGTGTTGGAAAAAGAATTCTGAGATACATAGCATGAACCAGAGATTATGGCATAATGTATGCAAGTACAGAAAAGAAAGAATTGATTGGATATACAGATAGTGATTTTGCAGGAAGTTTGGATGATCAGAAGAGCACATCTAGCTATGTGTTCCATCTCGATTCAGGTGTGATAGCATGGGCATCTAAGAAGCAGCCTATTGTGACATTATCATTAGCAAAAGCAGAATATGTAGCAGCAACTTCAGCAGGATGTCAAGCAGTATGGTTAAGAAGAGTATTGGATGGACTCAAGCAGAAACAACAAGGATCAACAGCGATATACTGTGACAACACATCGGCAATTGCACTATCCAAGAATAGTGTGTTTCATCAAAAGAGCAAGCATATTGATACTCGATATCATTTTATTCGAGAATTAGTGAACAATGGAGAAGTTCACTTGAAGCCTTGTAGAACGAGTGATCAAATGGTTGATATATTTACAAAGCCATTAGCAGTAGATTTGTTTCAGTTTCACAAAAGAAACTTGGGTGTTGTAAGCCTAGCTGAGACATAGACCAGCAGGCATGTTTGAGTTGTCATGAGTTATGTTTTAGTTTAGAGGTCATAATTAAGGGGGAGTGTTAAAATATATAATTACTTCCTCATGCAGAAGTTAGACAAATAGTTAAGTGGAGTCAGTTGAGCACAGTTACAGTTAGATTTGGTGAGCGAGTTAGACAGTGAGTTAAGTGAGTTGATTAAGTTCAGTTATGAGTGATAGTGTGTGCATGTCAATTAGATTAAATACCCTTCACGGGTTCATTGTTTTCAAGAGAGTAAGAGAGTAAGAGAGTTTTATGATTCAGAGGTTTATGATTAATTAAAGAGGAGCAGCTCATTGTTCGTGTGTGAAATATTCGTGTTATTTGTGTGATTGAATCCTCTGTCTCTCCAACAGCTATTAATTGGCAACCACATAAAAAAATGGTATCGACCTTCTGCGTCCAGATGTAATATTAATATATGGAATTATGTTCATTGGGGAACTATGGGTTAGAGGTGTTGTTGGTACTATAAGCGTTTGAGGTTTGGTTTTGCTCTGCAATTGTTGAATTTCCTGCATTCTTAGGTAGAGAACCAACGAATTAATCTCTTGATAGTGTATGCGAGTAGGCTCTCCTGTCCGATCAATCTTATGAAAATAAAAATCTATTTTAAAATATTAAGTTTTATTTAAAATTATATTTATCACTTCACTTTCAATTAAAAGATATATTCTAGAACTAATATTACAATGTTGATAAATATTACAATGTTGATAATACACACATGAAGTAGAGAGACAATAATATAAAACCAATCATCCCACGCAAGCGTCTTTGGGTTTATAAAGTGCAGCCACAATTAAGCATTGAAAAAGGGTGAATGTTGTTCAGTCAATATCGATGATCTAAGTAACCTCTCTTCATCTAATTTACAAAATTTTCCAGTGGACATATAAATCCTTTATCATATAGAATGAAAAGTGACATTACGTTATTATCCATGATTTAAGTAACCTCTCTTCATCTAAGTTACCAAATTTTCTTGTCCATATATAAATCTGTGACAATCATATAAAATGAAAAGTGAAATTCAATGTTTACAGCACTAGTTATCAGAATCAGATCTTCTCACCCATTTCCTAGACCCCAAAGTTAGGTAATATTTCCATATTTAGATTGGTATACTGTCATTTTTCTCGGTAATATTTTCCATATTTAGATTAAAATGTCTTTTCCCACTACATTTGTGTTTGATATATATAAATATTGCATTAACAATAATATTTATTTAGGAAATTCAATATAAATTTATATGGTCTAATTAACTAAATAATATATTAAAAAAAAATATCAATATTGTTATATATCATCAACAAAATATATATTTTATTTAATTAAGCCTTAGTCAAACTAGCGTACTTTTTTGTCCCGAAAATCATATCTATATATCACTTAAAGTCCAAACAATACAATTATATAAATTAATAAAATCTTTTAAAAATATTAAGTTGAATTATATTTATATATATATATATATATATATATATATATATATATATATATAATTAATAATTAAATTGACAATTGTATTGTTATTGAGAGAGAACCTAGCCATTATTGTATCAAATTTGCATTGAAAACATGAAATTTCAACTGCAATTTGATATATTTTTGCTTATTGTTGAGGGTGGCCATCTTCTAATAGGAAATAGTCTATACGGTATTGAATCAGTGGAAGTGGAACCAAAAGGTTGGTGTGGAGTCAAGAAATTCCTTCTTAGCTAATTATGATAATTGAAAGGGTATAGTAAGATGTGTAATTTAGGTGACAAATATGTGTAAAATTTGTGTATTTGAACTTGTATTTTTAGGATACTCCTCACACATAATCTTCATTTGATTATACCAATTCCTTAAGTGAGAAAAATATTCCACAAGGTGGAGATGCAATTATCACCAAGAGTTTTGAATCAAAATATTTGATTATATTCCACAAGGTGGGAATGCAATTATCACCAAGAAATTTGAATCAAAATATTACGTTCCTTAACTCATTATTTGTTAACACAACTTTAAAAGCGTTTAATTATGTTGATAAGTGTTTCTCTGCGGGGTTGGTGTGGGAAGGCACTCTTCATCCCAACCAATCACAAAGACTCAGTTTTGTATGTGCTTCTTGAATTAAAATCTGACACATGGCCTCATCAAACCAAACAAAGAATACATAATACTTTGCCTTTGTTTTATTGAAGCTCTCCATTGGGGTTTTCTTGGTCAATATACTAAAAACATCATACTAAAAACATCATTTTACATCTCATCTTCATCATCATTATTGTCGATTCACTCATAAATATTTCAAAAATAATCCACAACAGTTCTAGTGAATGAAGCACAATAGAAAGAATGAATCTAAGTGCTTCTTCTTACTAGATCCATAAAAAATCTGAGTGCTCCTTCAACAATGGTTCTAGCATCATGCTTGACTACCAAAACCTTTAACTAGTGTCAACCAGACTAGCAGAATGTCACAGGAGGATCCATTGTGCAACCCGGTGACAAGTCATTGGGCTCTAAGTTCTTAATGGATATTGATCTCAAGCCATGACTTAAATCCAGGGTTGGCATCACCATGTGGTTGAGAAAATATATCTAGCTCGACATGACACACCTTAGACAAGGTTCGTCAACACTTTTTTCTCATGCAAAGTTTGTCATACATAAGCTTGCCTCTTGGCGCTTGTGTTGAAGAGTTTGGTAGACCTTATATGCATTCATTCAACAATTGACTCGCTTCGTACCAGGATAGTATTCCGAAACCTTTGATTCCTTCGGTGTACCTTTTCACCTTTAGGGTGAATTGCTAGTTATTTATTTTCATTTTTCCCTTTGTTCCATTTTTAATAACAAATCCAATTGTTTGTTTGAATGAGTGTATGTTATTAAGCATAACTAAAAAACCATAGAAGCTTTAAAGGTTAGATTAATTGGTAGAGTTCCCATTGTTAAATCACCCTTGCTATTGAGAGGTCAAGGGTTCAATTCTCTAGAAGCACTCACGTTGAGATCCCTTAGGGTGGATTTGTTTGGTACAAACAATAAACAAACCATAATTATTTTGGAAAAAAAGAGAATTTAATCTATACAAATTATTCCAGAATATTTATAGTAATACTAATAGATAAAAGGTTAAGATTTACCTCAAAAATAATTATGTACTTTATTTTCTTACAATTAAATGTCATATAAATAAGGGCCAAATACCATATGAGCCACAAGATTATGTTTATAATTATTTATTTTATATTTATGTTGATAGGTGTAATTTTTTTGGAAAAAAAAAGAATTTAACATATACAAATTATTCTAGAATATTTATAGTAATAATAATAGATAAAATGTTAAGATTTACCTCAAAAATAATAATGTAATTTATTTTCTTACAATTAAATGTCATATAAATAAGGGCCAAATTCCATATGAGTTTCAAATATGAAACACCCTTCAAATTTGGTAGTTTGAACAACTATAGTGCCTATTTCTACCATTTTAACGCAAAATGTTGATGGCCTAAAAAAAAATTGACTTCAAATTCTATCCCTCTAGCCAAATAAGCATGAGTTATGATTTTATGACCATATCATATTAGTAAACTTGGTATTGTAACAAAAATTGTTTATAGATTAAGAATCTACATAGTAAAGTGCAGATAAATTTTATGATTAAACCTATTTGTACATATTTTTTAAATTGTGCATATATTTAACTTATATATTAATTTTTTTAAATTATTAATCATTATTTTCATTTAAAATAAATTTATAATTAAATTATATTTAAAAAAAATTAAACTTTACAATGTAAGATGCATAATGAAGTAATTGTTTTAATGTTTATTGGAATTTACAAATTACATAATTTATATAAATGTGCTAGCCTTAATTAAGTTCATTAGAATTATAATTTATTTATAAATTAATAAAATAAGTGGCTTATAGGAATTTAATTTTTATGCAATATCCACAAAATATTTTTAATAATATTTAAGTGTATATTTTGTTTAAAAAAAGTTATATGAGTTTTACTTTTAAATTTAATTAAATATATTATCAAATAAAATTAAAAGAAAATATATAAAAATTATTTTGACAATGAAATAAATTATATTTTTTTGAACCTCGAGTATCTATAAATCACAACATTACTCTATAATATAATAAAAATTATTTACAAATTAAAAATATTTATAATAAAATAAAATAAACCGTTATAATATTAATATAAATTGTTTTTATATAATAATAATTTAAAATATATCAAATAATAAAATAAGTGAATAATAGGTGTAATGTCTCTTTTATTTAAAAAAAAATAAAAAATAAAAAAATTGTATATAATTGACCTAGGCATACTTATGGTTTGTTTAAGGTAATTTTTTCACAATTTCTAAATCCATTATTCTTATAACTTTTTCTTTTACTTCTCTTGTCACCTATATTATATTAAAGGTTGCACATAGTTGATACTTGTTGATTTTATATTGATTTTACTTTGCAACCATGGAAATATATATATATATATATATATATATATATATATATATATATATATTTTGGTATCTTTGTTTAAGTTAAAATTATGGTGAGTTTTTTTTGCAAAAGTCTTTTTCTTAACTATTGCTTTTCTATAATGTCCCTGTAACAGACCTATTCAACTTTACATAATTACACATGGTAAATTCAAGAATCAATTTAATGTAAAACGAATTCTCGATAATGACCTGGGTATCCCTTATTTACTTGGGATCGCTAGAAAGAATCTCTACAACTTCACTATGAGGGTTTTAATTTTCAACTTTCAAAAGGTGAGATTTCGCTTGCTCTACTATCCTCGACAGATATAACCTTGGACGCTCCCTTTGGGGTTTTAATATTGTCTTGTCTCTTTCTGTTAGCAGTTGGTGGCCGATGTCCAGATTATTCCCTCCCTAAGAAACATTCAGTAGGGAAGAAGCCTATTTACTGGGCATAGCAATGCTTCGACCATGGCTCACATATTGTTTTCGGCTCCTACCCAAGCAACCACAGTAAATCCCAAAGGCGAATTTGAAGTTTTCAATTGTTCAAATTATGAAACGGACGCTGTATTTGTTTACCCCAACTTACATCTTTATTTGCTTATTTCGAGGTGAAAAATATTGTTTTCGATCAAAAGAGCTGGTGATGAAGGCAAGCAAAGCTCCACGAGAGTTTTGCTGGAAAACCAACATGGATGGTAGCCAATCGAGAATACACCAATTTATTCGACAACATACCAGACAAGGGGCACTATATTTCTGCGTGAGAGTTGTAGAGGAAATGGTTTGTGTATATAGGCTTCTAAAAGGTCTTCCAAATTCTCATGAAAGAAGATAGCGGCATTATATCAAGTGAAGAGAGTAATGCAAATTAAAGTTGCACAGCCAGATAAATATCTTTGTTTATTTTGCTAGTTTTTTTAAAGAGTTCTTGAAAAAGAATACATGGAAACCTTGTACATAATAAGACAAAGAAATCATGAAAAGATTAGATATTGGATAGATTTCTTGAAAAGTACATGCATTTTAATGGTTTTTATGCCTTTTTTTTCTTTTGAGAAATAAGAACATGTATTTGCACGAATGAAAACAACACTTCTAAAAAATATATGATAAGAAATCCAAGATTATTTCCTTGAAAATTAATATAGATTAAAGAAGGTAACTCTTGAAATATTTTCCTGTGTATTGAAGAAGAAAAGAGAAAAGTTTCTCAGATTAATATTCTTGGAAGACTTTTTATGAATATGTATGCATACATTAACCATGTTGTGAGTATGTAAGTATAGATTACCATGATGTTGGTAAATATTAGTTATTTAATAAATCCATGGATAGATTACCATGGTGTTTGTAAATATTAGTTATTTAACAAATCCATGGATAGATTACCATGGTGTTGGTAAAGTTTAGTTATTTAATAAATCCATGGATAAATGAACTATTTAGTTATATTTATTTATAAGAACAAACCGTGGGATTACTTGTATGTTATCATAATTATGATGTTAGTTTATTTTGGAATAAGATCATCCATAGACATGCAATATTTGTATTAACTTTCATTGGAAAGTATATACATATTTGTATGTGGTTAGAATAACATGTTGTGTTAAACTACATTGGAAATGATTTATTAGTATAATATTGAAAAAGAAGACATGTATTTGTATGTTTATTTACATTAGTGTTACAGAATGCTCTTTTGTGATGCTCTTTTGTGTTAAGCATTCCTTTCGGAAGACTCTTTTGGAAGCTATGTGCTCTGTTGTGTTAAGCATTCCTTTGGGAAGACTCCCTTGGAATTTGTATGCATTTGCATGCATGGGAACAACATTTTTTATGTTAGCTTTCCTTTCATGCATCAATAAGTAATAGCTTAAGGGTTATTTATTTTGATTAAATTTATGTAAATTACATGCGTAACTGTTATATCAGTTGTTTTAAGGAAATATGGGAGAGATGTCGCTGTTTTCATGCAGGAATGTGTGCTTATGTGAGGGAAACATTAGTAAATGTGATGACTTATAATTAGCACATATGCAGTATGTGTTGCTAAAGGAAGCATGTCAAGATATTTTACTTTCATGTCATGAATATACATGAGTAGATGGAGAAGCTTCTCTAGTATATATTTATGAAATGGTTGAATAATACTTTAAGAATCTTGACATCAATATCTGTTGAAGGAATCATTAACAGTGAATGATGGTGACATGTACAAAGGAAATATTATGCTTAACCCGGTGGGAGGTAAATGATTGTGGTTCATGTAAATAAGTGCGAGCTGCAGGATGATCCAATGTACGATGGTCCATTGTAGGCATCCATGCCACCAAGATATGAATATATGAATATTAGTGAGTAATGTTATCGTATTTACTATAATGGATTTAAGCTAGATATTTGTATATTCCTTGTAATATTTATAAATGATGGTTAAGGTATGGTCTCCCTTATAAGCCATTGAGTGAGGGTTGATCACCCTCACGAGCGTTTAATAATAAAATTAAACGTTTACTGGTTTTCACCCTATGGGGTTTCTAGTGTATATTGGTGTTCAATGATGTGATTGACTATTGTGTCAAATTGATGATGTTGATTCCTTTCTTGTTGTGATATTCATAATTTCAAGTATGTGATGATTACATGAATAATGAAATGAGTGGAAGGTTACATAATACAGTATTATGTTAATGTACTACAATAGAGGTTGTTAGTGGTTAAGCAACTTACTATTCTTATTCTAAGGTTACATTATGAACTGGTGAAAATTCTAGGTAATGATGAGTAAAGAATATTTAATAGTGATTTGGATAGTTACCCCAGGGTAACTTATATAATTTTTTTTTTAACTCATGCATTTCCATGTGAGGTTATCGGTGTATGTGTTACAGTCCCTTATATATATTTATCTTATTCTCATATCCATACATCTCTCTCTCTCTCTCTCTCAATATATATATATATATATATATTATGGTAGACCTTACGCTTCGAACTTAGTAGCTTTATTCAACTTTTACAACAGTAAAATTCTATAATCTCATGGTTTTCTAGAAATACATGTTGAGAAATCAATAGGCATATATATGTGATAATTTACCTTACTTGATAATTACTATTGAAATTTGTGTTGGCTATTTATTACTATTATTATTCTGTGTTTTTCTTTCATAAAGAAATTATCAACATGCAAAAATATGAATATCACAGAGAACAAGAGACACAAGATATATGTTCCAAGCCAAGGGGAAAACCCCACAAAAGGGAAAACCCATAAAATATTATTTTCTTATAGAATCATATCAAAACTAGAAATACAAAACCGATAAAAAATTTGAACCTTTCAGATTCCTGTCAAAATCTGCTTCAAGATAAAATTTTCATCAACATATCGAGAATCAAATATAACGTCAAGTTCAAAACTAATGGTATTTTTTAACATAGCATGCAAACTTCAAGAAGGATCAAGCTTTGACTTCAATATTTTTATTAGCTTCGTCCATTTTTATTACTTCCACTAAAGAGGAATAGATGAACAAATGCCACAAAAATATTATTCTCAAATGAGCCCAAATTGACCTTTATTTATGTTTAATTAGAGGAGTTCAAATAAGTATTTCTTCTTGCAGAGGGTCGAATTTATATGTAGGGTTGGCATGGCTTCTTGAAGTAATTTCTGACCCAATTTACATCTTTTGAATTTATTTTTTCTAGGTTATGAAAAAGCTTTTGTATTTGACAAATAAAAATAATAATGAACATGAAGAACTTGATTGAATAATAATAATAATAATTTCATTTTTTATTTTATTTTATTTTATGAAACACATAATGATGCTAGTATAATCATAATTATGAAGACCGAACCTAGTTACATTTTCCCAGCACTCCCTTTTAACTAAGGGAGCATTCATAATTACATAGCTAGTACAAGGATAATCTCAAACAAAAATATTCTCAAAAGAAGAGTAGATTGAAAATAATAAAAGTCAAATTGATAAGGCATCATCAAACATCAACATCATAACTACAATTGTCAAATTTCAATATAGAAAAGCCTCGAATAACAAGCTATAACTCTCCAGCAGATTAGAGCACAATATCAGGAGACATACATTTGGATACCATCACCATAGCCTCTCAAGGCACATACCCCATCCAAATGTTCACCACGTATGTCATTGTAGTACTATTCTTATGTTGTATTCCGAATCCTCAAAGAATATCAGTCTGCTTCGACAAATCTTGTCTTGGATACCCTGTCCAATCCTGAAAGAGTATCAGTCAATGGGAATAATATCTATATTGGATTTGAAATCCTCAAGGAGTATTGATCCCAGCTACTTATGCAATACTCCATTCCCCCTACCATTTCCTTCACAAGACTCACATTTGTTACGCCTATCCTAGTGCATGACACATGAAGAATAAGGCGTCCATCATCACTCTCTCTCAACCAGGGATGAGATCCTTACTCCCACTTGTTAAAATTATGTTTTTATTAATTTAAAAGCATGGAAAAATCATGGAAATGATGGAAAAAATGATTACATAAGGTGACTGCAAGGGGATCATAAAATGGTCACCAACTAGTGTAGAGTCTTTGAAATAATTTCAAGTGCAACAAATCACTTCAAGAGTATATAGAATCCAAGCAGATGGATAGATATTTAAAATAAATTTCTAATTAATGTGGAAGACCCATAATGGCCTCCTAGATTAACAGATATGGCTAGTCAAAGCTAGGGACCCCAAAAGTAAAAATTTGAATAGGTAGAATGGCAGAAGTGCTCCTAATAGTAATTATTTTGGCATATTTCCAAAATTAGTGGAGAAAATTGGTGGATTCCCTAACCATAACGTTGGAAAAACATGGCTCTAATAGCATAGTAGTGGAAAAAGGTTCTATTTCCTGTTAGTGGAGCCCCCCCATACAACTTATCTTGACAGGAGTGCCTCAGAGGTTTAAAAAGAACACAAATAGAAGAGGGATGGGGATGATCCAAGTGAGATGACACATTCCTAATGGGTGGAAATAGTTAAATAGTGGGCATGTCCAACAAAAGGTCATGCCCTACATGTCCCACTGACTCATCGAGAGGAGTTTCGACAAGTTAACTAGTGGAAGCATTAACATGCATGAGGGTGTCAAGATGGGTGAGTTTCCCTATACCTCAAAATGTCAGATAAACAAAAAAGGTTCATTTCAACACCTTGCTTCTCTATATCACAAACCATGCAACAAGGGTGTCGCAATGGGTAGTTTGTACAACAGTGGTTTCCATAACAATGGAGAAAGGTTGAGCAATGTGGTTCAAGGAGGAATGGTCGGGACCCCTTGAATTTATTTGAAATGAAAATTGTACAAAACCAATACCTCAAGACCCATTTCTCTCTCCTCTTTGGAGACCATATGGCAAGGAAGCTCCTCCTATAGGACCAGCCCTAGAGGTTCAAAGGTGCATAGAGAATTTAATTCCAGGATAAAATAAGTTGGCTACGTGGCATCATATTATTCGTTACACATGATTTCAACACTGGTGATGTAGGGCCAATGATAAGGGGACGTGTGTCATGCCGTTTTTGGGGTTTTAGGTACCCTAGTGTTCCATTTCTAAGTGACACGTGTCACCCCTCTGGATGTGCCATGTGACACTAATGATGACAACATGACATCATCCCATATGAAGGATCCTTGAAGGACTAAGTAGTGTAATGCATGTTGAGCACCTTATATTGACTCTACGTCCTTGAAAGAATTCTTAAGGCACAAAGGAGAGTGATTGATGTGGTAGCGTTGCGACACATCAACATGAACAACTATGGAGTAAGCAACCAATGGGAAGAGGCGTAGGGAGGTCCCATGAGACATTTCATCTTGTAAGTCAGACCTCATATGAGTATAAAGAGGGCGAAGTTAATGGTACTAGGGAAAAGGGTATACGTGGTCACAACACTTGGAATTTTGAGCCAAAAAGGGAAAAAATACATAAAGGAGAAATATGGAGGGACAAACGTTATTCGAAGTATTTTTGGAAAATTTTCTATATTTAGGAGACAACTACAGTTGGAACTCTAGCTAAAATCCCCACTAAACCATGTGAAGTGCCAAAATTCCAAAAATTAGCAGAAAAACTCAAAGATTAATCTCAGAAAAAAATATTGGTGAATGATAACTTCAAGAAAAAATATATAATATTAAGTTAAAAAGGTCAAAGGAAAAAAATACCAAATCATGCAAATATTCAAGTGAAGATAACCAAAATCCAAAGAAGCTAAAAATATCAATCAAATTTATTTATAAGAAGAATTGATTGAGGAATTCAAAGAGTGTGGACATATTGTAGCAAGGTGTGATAAGAGGTGAATTGATACAGATGGTGTGTTCTATAGTCAGAGATTGTTGAAGTTATCTTGGTGAGTGTGTGAAGAGACAAATTGTTTTATTTTGTAAAAGCATTTGGTATTGATGATTCAGGTGTGAAAATGGATGAAAAATGAATCATTAATGTCAAGCAAGTTGTAGCTTGTAGATTAGGGGTTGTATCTCCCTCTAGTAGGTACTAGTAAATATTTGGGGTTGTATTTTTATTCAATTGTAAGTGATAAATCATGGAGTTGTAGCTTCCTCCAGATTGTAGCTAGAGAAACTTGTACAATAAATTTTCATCTTACCTTGTGAATAAATTGAAGTAAAGTTTGAAGAATATTTGTGTTTTATTAATGTTATTATGTTGGTTCATGTCATGGTCATATGGTATCCTAATATTGTTACAAGTGAGATATTTTTTTAAATTCCTAATATACGGATTCACCAACACCTCCCCCCCCCCCCCCCTTTCCCCCCCCTGCTCAGTATTGTCTTGGTTTCTAACACCACTCAACTAGGGATACATAACCAAAAGTATTAGCTTGTCTCATAATTAATAAATACATAATCTACTTATTCTTCTGTGGAGATATAGTTAAGTTGTAGAGATTATTTCTCACATTGCATCATACCTAATATGTATATGTAAACTTGAGAGTTTATGGTGAAAATTGTAAGTGAAATTTTTAGGGCTTTTAGCTAATTATTTCAATTTCATTAACACATAGACATTCTTTTAAAACTTATTTTTCCATAAAATAATGAAGAAATCAATACCATAAAAGCATACAGAAGACAACAAATAATGAAGGAGTTGACCCCTCGACTACATCTTCTTACCCAAATGCCAATGTTGGGCCTCTTTTATTATGATCAGTAATATGTATTTACATCAATTTACAATGATCAAAATTCTAAAAAATGTCTCAAACTATTCCAAAATAATAATAAAAACCCTAGATGTGCTCTTTCTGCACTCAAAAAGTTCGAAAATTGATGGATTTATGCTCTAGAGAAGTTTTTCTTCTAACTGTCCTCCAAATCTCACCCACTTGATAACTATCCTACATTTTCCACCTTTTCTAGCCATGTGGGAGATAATTTTTCCCCACTTCATCAAGATTTCGACTGGTTCGGGTGGAAATTTTCAAACACCTAAATTGCTTATGTCGGCTCATGACCTAATAAAAACACCAATTGGCGTTGTTGCGACCATTGGATCCGAGAGTGGTAGAAACTGATTGCATTAATGATTAACTAAGGGTTATGTTGTGGTTCCTCTATGGCTGAGTTAGAATTGTCACGCGGCATTATTCATAACCAAACCCTCAGTATAAACTATGGTCTCTACCATGTTTAGACCCCGTTCCCACATAACTGTGACTGCCACCAAGAAACAATGGCATGTGAACACATAGACTATCAGATATTATGGATAAACACCATCTCATATAAACCAAACTCCTATATGCTCCAAGGCACTCCATATTAACATTATACATTAACCTGTTCACATGTCATAACATTAACCATCGGATGTTTTGAGAAGTTTGATTGATGCTTCCATAAAATTTGGTTAGAGTATATAATATGGTTTAAGCCGTAACATATATCATGCAGTTCAAAACTGTATTTAACATATGGTATCAACCATATAATATTTTTTTATGGATCATATAACTTGTGACATGGTCCAAGAATTTTGTGAATGTTTAATACATGGTGTTGGAATTTGTTGTTGGGGCTGAGGCTAACCTCGGGCCATGTTCGCCCACAACATTCCATGGTTGGGTGTACTGAGGATAGGGTTTAACCCCAGTCTCGACCTCCCATACAAGTTTTCAACAAGCTTTAAATATGAATTTTCTACTATGGCTATTAAGAGCCAAGTTAGGCTAGCCGGTGGAGGGATTTGTTGCTAGATTGTTGGTCACGGTTACAATTTTTGTGGAGGCCAGGCCTACTCTAGCCATACCAAAATTTTAAAAAAAAGAGACGAGGCCACATGGTAGCCACTGATTGGCCCATGTGGCATTCCTTGATTGGTCCAACACAAGAACCAATGAACCAATAAAAACACACTACACATGAGCCAATCAATCATTTCCACTTGTACTCATCTCATTGGCCCATAAAAACATAGTTAGATGCGTAGTCAGTTACCCAGTCAGCATATGAAATACTGATTGGGTGTACCTACAACCCATTTAAAAAAAAATTAGTTATTTTCTAATTCGATCAGAACGCGATATTAGGAGCAGTCGATATCAGTTTTAAGAGAAACAAATTGCATGGGAATCATGGCGACGAGATATTCGCTTTGGCACTGGTTTTGATGCCAATCTGAGCACTTTGAATTTTAAGCATTTTACTGATCCAACATATCAATACCTTCGTTTCAACCTTCTTGTATGTCAAAATTTTTATGTAGCAGAATTCATTCACACTCTATCTTCGTGAGAGGGTTTCTTCGATCCTTAATAACATCATATCATATCAAAATTCGAGCTTCCTAGATATTTGACACTGTTCATGAAATTTTGTTATCAATTGCTTCATATTTCATTAGAGAAATTTTGAGGTAGAAAACATGCCTCCTAAAGAGTGTTATAAAATAATAGTGGAAATTATGAAATAATATTAGATTACCTCATCATGTTTTAAAGGGGAAAAATAAAAAATCGTTTTCAACTCATATTTTCAACTTATCTCCCTACGGGTTTAATCAAATTTTTAGTATGATCAGTGGTTGGATAGAAAATTTAATTCTACATACAAGGAGTACACATGTTTCACACTTTCAATGGACCCTACTACGGGAAAAATGTGAAATACATGAAAAATGTGATTGCAATCACATATTTATCATGTATTTCATATTTTTATGTGATAGGGTCCATTGATATTATGCAACATCAATACTCTGATGAAAAATAAATTTTTGTATCTAACGTGTGCTCCCACTTGAAATTTAAATAAAATCATACGGAGGTTAGTTGAAAATTTAGTTTTAGTTTTTTTTCCTTTTCTTTTTATTTTTGCCTTTCTACTCTAAAAATGTTGAATCATTACTGATTGTTGACATCATCATATTGAATCTTATTGGTTCTTATAATGTTGATTTTTTTGTACATTTTTGTTTTCGGACCCATTTTTTACCTAAAAAATTGTGTAATGCATATTCAAGGAGCATCAATTCCTTACAACTTCTAGCACATGCCTTCCATTCTCATGCTCTTCAAATCCATCATCAGTGTCATGCACTCAATCCATGTGCACCAAAATCAAATCAAACAATAGTCACTATAATATCATCAAACAGGCTAGATTTTCATCCTCTTCACATAATTTTGCAATATTTCCTTCCTAGAATCCAAACCATAACCCAAAATTATCATATTTCCAATAGATTTCAATCAAGATATGAGATTATTAAAAAACTAGCTTCTTTCTCCTATGTTCAACATTCCTTTGCATGGTATATCTTCATATTAAATCATAGTTCTTCTTCAGGCTATTACAACTTTTAATCATCAATCAATGTGCTCCTCGAATGAACCAATCATCAAGCTTCAATATCATATCCATCAGGATCTTTACAACTCCCTCTTTCCATCTGAGGTAAGTGAACTTCTTGTCATCTAATTGGCATCTTCGACAATTGTAGCTAGATACTCATATGGTTATTCAATAGTTTGAAAAATTAACTCAAATCTCTGTCGTCAAAGAAAAAAGGTGTTCTACATTTTTGATATCTACTGTCAAATAGATTGGCTTCATGGTCAATTCCATCACGTAGAGTTAATATTTCAAGGTGTTATCAATTTTTTTTATTGTAGGCATGATATTTCTATCATATAGATTACTTTCTCACTATCACCATATATACCAAAGTTCATTTCCATGTTAGATTCAACACCGTTTCACTAAGTCACTATCAAACAGAGTATCAAGTCACATTTTGATACTTTTGTCTATATATATTTGTCACGTTACATCAATATCTCTAGATCATCATTTCATTTCCATTTCTATCTCATCGTTGCTAAGGTCACTATACCAATAAATTTATTATGTTCCAAGGATTTTTATTAATCACTGCCCAATAATTGTTACATAAAAATTATTGTCATGATGTTTCTTCCATATAAGTAAACCTATATATGTTTCAAGTGTCTCAATATTATTCAAACCATAAAGATAAATGTGAGCCATAAGGGTCTAATCCACTACTTTGTAATACAATCTACTGAACAATAGGCCATAAAGGTATACGAGTTACTGAATTGCGAGTCATTGAATTGAAAGTATCTATAGAGAATGTCATATGTTGTCCATTCAAACTAAAAATAATGCCATACAATCACTCAAACATGTGAGCCTTAGTTCAAGCCACAAAATAGATAAAATAATTTTAGTTTAATGTGAATTTCAGAGAAAAGCGAGCCAAAGAGAAATAATAATGCGGGTCACACAGAGATATACAGGCCACAGTAAAATATGCAGGTTACTAAGAAGTAAAAAAAATACACTGCATAAATTGTGTGCCATAGATAATTATTCCTAATGTGATTTCATTGAGTCATTATATAATGTGAACCAACCAAAAGAACACGCCATTAATTAATGTGAGCCTCCAGAGAGTATATTCTGAGAGTGCAATCCTCTCATAGAGACAGATGAACCACATAGTGAAAATTTATTGTGATCCATAGTGAATGCAATCCATAGAAGATAGTGAGCCATAGGAAATTATGTTCTCCAATGAAACGATGCCACTGAAATATGTTACTATATCCAACAACGTCGCTGTGAGAGAGTCGGTGCCATATAACACATCATGTTGTATTTCGTGTGATGGAGTAATTTTTATGCTAATGAGAGTAATAAAAATCACAAGGGATACTAATATGAGCCAGACACGCTATGCCACTATAAAGGTATTGATGAAAATTCACAGAGAAGTACATTGCCACACATTGTAGAGTGGGAATCATGAAATTCATATCATTCTGTAGCTTCGGCTATTAATAAAGTTATGTGATCCATAGATATTAATATCTGAACCACAATTGCTTAGTTAAGAGCCTCCACACACACACACACACACACACACAGATATGTGTGTATTTATATATATATATATATATATATATATATATATATATATATATATATATATATATATATATATATATATATATATATATATATATATCGAATTTTAGTAGTCATTGGAACCATGCGGGTGATAGAATCATATGAGCTACTATAAAATCATGCAAGGCATTGTAGATGTGATCATTGATCCAAGCCTTTGTGATGAGTTATGATCTCAGAGTGTGAGATCGAAGATATATATAGTGTGTTACAAAAAGATGCCCATCAAATCACATTCAATATGAACCATTGTGAATATGAGTTACTATGAGGGATGTAAGCATTAGTAAGTCCTTTTAATTGAAATTTACAGACCTCAGATTTATGATAATTGTTGCAATGATAATGAGTAATTTTTAGGAATTCTAATAATTTTTCATCTTCAAAACTTCCATCCATTAACCTTATCTCTAATATCATGTTGATAAATCAATAGGGAGATGAATGTGATGATTTATCTCACTTGATAATTGACTTGTGAAACTTTTTTTTGCTTATTATTATTATTTTATGTTTTTATTTTTATAAAGAAATTACAAAAACAAAAAAGATATGAAGATCACAGAGAACAACCTGCACAAGATACAGGGTCCAATCCAGGCTGAAAAACCCACAATGAGGAAATCCAAAACGTCTTCTCTTCTTATAGAATCACATCAAAATGAGAAATCCAAGACCCATGAAAAAATTATAACATTTCAAGAAGCCCAGTAAACTTCTCCTTCAATATATTTTTTTCATCAACAAATCCAACGTCAAATATAACCTCAAGTTTATAACTAACAATAGTCTTCAATATACCATGCAATCCTCAGGAAGGATCAAGCTTAAGCTTCACTCTTCTAGTTACCTTCGTCCATTTTTCTTAGATCCACCATGGAGGAATAGATGAACATATGTGATGAAAATATTATTCTCAGATAAGCTCAAATTTACCTCTATTTATACTTGATTAAAGTGGTTTGAATAATTCTATCTTATTTGGCAGGGCCAACTTGATAGGCAAGGATGAGTGGGCTTCTTGAAGTGATTTTGTCCCAATTTACGTCTTTTCAAAAAATACTTTTATAGGCTATGAACAAGCTTTTTCTTTCACCCATATAAATAATAACAAGAATGAAGAACATGGTTTAATAATAATAATAATAATATTATTTTCTTATTCTTCTTATTTTTAAGAATTACATAATGACACAAGTATAACGATAATTATGAAAAATGAACATAGTTACATTTATCCAACAATATATACCACCTGTGTGAAACACACACACTTGTTAGGAATTTTATTTAGATTAATTTTCATTCATCAATGTACTATGTTTGGCATGAATATAGACTTTAAAATAATTTTATAAGAAATAAAAACACAACACCATCTATCATGGATGCCATAAAGACAAACTTCACATGGTCTCAGGTTGTGGCTTGGATCCTTGCTGCCCTTGTGGAACCTATTGTAGATGCTACAAAACCACTATAATATTTCATCTACCACCATATTTTGGGCCCCCCTCCATTTTTATAATGACCTAAGGATTATTCTTGTGCTTTTGAATGGGTAAAATTTTCTAATGACTCAGTTTTCATAAAACCTATTGTTGCTCATGATTTTATGATGCATATTACATATGCTTAAATTACTTTATCTTGATTCATTTCTCATCCTATAATATACATGATGTCTCATCGTGCTGTTGTTGTTATGATGCAATTTAAAGAATTATGTTCCCATTGATATGCACCCAAAATTACAAAAACCTATTTTGTGTGAGAGGTTTGCCTTCAAGGTTGGATGTAGGTTATCTAAACATTATAGTAATAACACCATTTGATGAATTCAAGGGATTCATTCCAAGCATAAATTATTAGGGATACAAGTATCACACATTTAACAATCATACTATAGGGATATATCAACAAAATGTAATATAACACAATGGATACAACATAGTATATATATATTTTTTCCAATGAACCCAACATATATATTTAGTACATTGAGGGATAATAGTACACATTAATGAAGTGGAGCACATGAATCCTAATTTGATAATACATTGCACATGTGTTACAAAGGATATCATATTTGTGTCCAAATATAGGAATACAATCCATTTAACATTGCGCATTACAGAGCTACATGGAGTGTTGTGCAACATTTAAAAGAAGGCATTAAAATAACCATCCAATAAGGAGTTGTAATGATTTAAGAATCGTTAAAATATGTGTCAAGAGGGATAGCAAGGAATCCACCCAATGCATTTTCTAAAGCATGAGAGGGCCAAGTGGTGCAATGTGATTACTACAATGTCAATGATCAATATTATGTCATCAATGTACCATGTGATAATGAAAAATTCATTGAAGAAAACAAGAGGCAATGTTGGGTAAGAAGCGTGATTGTATCAAATAAGAGAATGCTTAAAAAATGTGATATGATGGGAGTGTCCTAAAAAGAAAAAAGAAAATACCACCACCTTGTGATGCAAGAGAAAGATAAATTGTTGTGTATAGAAGAAATTGCACACATATATAATAATATGACGATACAGTTGCCACAAAATAATATATTATCAAATGGAGGATTAACATTTCAAAGAAATAAAATAATAAAATTATTAATTTGAGAGGATAGTCCATCATGCTCTACAAACAACAACTCAATGTTGCATAGCATGTGATGAAAAGTTCACACATGTTTAAATGACATGTCTTGATTATTGCAGAGGCCGATATATCAAACAAGAGAATTCCATATGTTAAATGGATGAAATAGGGTTACAAGAAATGCTACATGGATAAAAAAAATAACATTGATAATATAAACTAAACATTTCAAAACATGGCATGTGATAATACATTGGGAAATACATTTCGATTGAGAAAATGTCACTTGCTGAAATCAAGTGATGTATATTATGTGTGTTGGAGAATGGGAAAACACTGAAATTAGAATGATAAATCATGTTAATATTGTATAAAGCATATAAAATACGTTAAGGAAGACAATTCAAGCCCACACTCAAATATTTGGTAATATACTATGATGAGGAAGTTACGGATACCTAATTGCATTGAAATCACTCCAAAGGTTAAAATTTATATCAAACAAGATGATGCCATGTGTTGGGAATTATTTCCGAATAATGCGTTGGAGATTAGATGATAAGAATTTCACACATAGACTATAGAGAGTTACATTTAGAAACACTAATCATGCACTATTTCTATTTTAGAAGCGCTACATGGGTATACATATATTGAAGGGTCCCCATATGAGGTTACTGTGATCATGCTTTCGCTCATAAAGTCTAAAATAATGTGGTAAAATAAATAATGGCCACACTATAACTACATCATGTATCAGATGTGGATGATAACCATATATTTGAGTGTCTGAGGCAGTGAGGTATTAACGATAGTAGGGGAATGTGCCAAAGGCCATCGTATATGAGTGTATTTCACATGTATAAATCATAGTCTTGACATTTGTCTCTAATAATTGTGTCGGTGCTAGTGCAATGGTGTTGGATGTGTGTTATATTCTTTCCACGAGTAGTTGTACATGTGTGGGGGTTACAAGAGGGCGATAATGGCCCTTTTTCATTACACATGACGCAGTAAGGGGGTCAAAGGGGAGTGGTAGCCTCCCCTTTCGGGAGGTTAATAGGGAGGTGGTAGCCCCCTTACACAGGGTTTGGTGTAGCGCCCTAGACAACTACATAGGGTTCAGGGTATCACCCCAAGAAAATTTGTTTTTGACCCTATACTTGTGGTTTTGTGTATGGGTTTTGCACATGGATTTGGGCATGATTGTTTTATGTCTATGGTATTTTGTAGATATGGTCAAAGGAAGTATGGTTATTTTCTAATACATAGTTAATGGATCGGGGTTTATGAATGCTTCAAAATCCATATATATGTATTGTAACATTGAAAGGAATATAATGAAAAATCAATCTAGTAGTCCCAGTTTTTGGATAGAGGGGAAAATATATGTGTATATGTGTTTTATGTTTATGTTAGCACCATTATTTATTTTCTATTTTTTAAGAATTCATTTGTAGGTAACTTCTGTACAGGGTTAAAACCTACATTTGGTATCAAATTTGTTTTGGATTCAAGGGGACATCTTTGCTGCTAAGGGGTTTTTCTCAGGCTAGTGGTAGACCTTGTTCAATGGGAGATCTGCGGGATCGATTCTTGCGGTGAAAGAAGATGGAGATCAGTGGAAAGATAGGGATCATTAAATTTAATGTTTAGATTTTTGAGTTATCGAAGCTCAAGATGGAGGATATGTTGGTGGATAAATATCAATGGATCATAGTAGTTCTGGGAACTAAACCAACGAAAATGTCATATGAAAACTAGACGAAGTTCGATTATAAATCAAAGGGAAAAATACGCTTGCATATCTCATATTTAGTATTGTTGAATGTATTGAGTGAAGCTATGACGAAGGATTTGTGGGAAAAGTTAGGGAATTTGTACCAATATATGCCTTTGGTGAACAATTTTTTCCTATGGAAAATGAATTATAACCTAAGGATGAAGGTTGGAGACACGGTGACAAAGAATCTAAATTCCTTCAATACTATGTTAAATAAGTTTTTATCTATTGATATTAAAGTTTTAGATGAATATAAGTGCATTATTTTGTTGTGTTCTCTACCAGATTTGTGGCATAGTCTGGTTGTCATAATAGGTAGTAATACAACTACCTTGAAGTTTAATGAAATAATGTCATCTTTTCTATCGGAGGAGATGAGACGAAAAATATGGAGGGTCAGAATGGATATGCCTTACCTATACAAGGATACTACCATAACATAAAAAAAAAGTCTACGAGTGGGAGATATAAATCTAAATCTCTAGGAAAGCCTATGAGGTGTGCTGGAAAGGCAGAAAGGAAGGGCACTTAAAAAAGGATCGTAGATCTAAAGCTCCTAAGATACGAAAGGGATCTGATGATTATCCTTCTACAATGACAAAAACCACCTCAGATGAAGGTGGGGATGTTTACTTGGCTTATTCTTCAAGTACGCATGTAGATAATGAGGGATGACTGATTGACTCAAGTGCCTCCTTTCACTTCTACCCCCATAGGGAGTGGTTTAGTGAATATGAGAAATATTATGGTGGTGATGTATTATTAGCGGATGACAATAAGGCTAGAATCATTGGACACAAAAAAGTAAAGCTGAATTTTCAAGTTGGAAGGATTAGACTACTTCCCGATATTCTACATATTCCTACATTGACTAGAAATATGATTTATGTAAGCTATATGAATGATGCAGGTGTAAAAATAGTGTTCGATAAAAATACATGAAAGATGGTAAATGGATCATTGATATTGATGTGGGGATTTGATATTGGAACTCTGTACAATATTCTGGGTAGAACTGTTATTGATGGGTGCAACAATTATGTGGTTCCTGAAAGTGGAGATAAAAACCTTGTGGTCTCTCAAGAAAATACCATGTTGTGGCATTAAAGGCTTCGACATATTGGAGAGAAGGTAATTAGAATGCTACACGATAATGGTATGGTAGATGGTATATATAATTTCTCTATGTATTTCAATTTATATGAGCATTGTGTAGATCGGAAGCAGAATCAAGTGCATTTCCCCTCTGGTGCTAAGAGGGAAAAAGGGGTATTAAAGCTTGTGCACAGTGATCTCTTTGGACCTGTATCGGTTCCATCAATCGGTAAGTATATACAATGTATGTCATTTATAGATGACTTGTCAATAAATACATGAAAATATTTCCTTGGGAATAAATGTAAAGTCTTTGAAAGATTTAATAATTTAAGGCTGTGGTGGAAAACCATATAGCAAAGAAGATAATGGTGTTGAGGATAGATCATGGTGAAGAGTTCTACAAGAAGGAGTTTCAAGAGTTTTGTAAGAAGTGTGGTATAGCACGTCATAATACTATTCCATACACACCTTACCAAAATGGAGTAGAAGAAAGAATGAATAGGACATTGATGGAAAAGGAAAGAAGAATTCTAAGTGGTGTCTAGTTAGCACATGAATTTTGCGCAGAGGAAGTGCAAACTGCATGTTACCTGGTTAATAGATCACCTTCATCAACGTTGGAGGATAAGACTCCACATGAGGAATTGACTAGTAAGAAACCCCATATTTCACGTCTGAGGGTATTTTAATATGATGCATATGTACACATTCCAAAGGATAAAGGAACTAAAATGGATAGTAAATCTGAATGGTGCATCTTTATTGGGTATAAGGATGGTTTAAAATGTTATAAGCTTTGGAACCTAGAAAAAAGGAAGGTTGTGTACAACCACGATGTGGTGTTTAGAGAGGTGAAATATGTTATTAGACATGGAGTCATACCAATGGAACCTAAGAAGATAGAGTTTGAGATAAAGGAGAAAGAATCAGACTCTACAACATAACATGAATCAAAAGAGGAAGAGCCTCAAACCAAAATTTTGAGAATATCAATTCAAGAAATAAGGAAGAAAGAAAGGAATAGTCCATTTTATTTCTGTTAAAATTTTTCTTTATCTATCACTGATGATGATCCTAGAACTGTTAAGGAGGCAATGGATTTAGAGGATGGAAAACTCAGGAAGGAGGCATGGGATCTGGTGGAGTTGTCGGTTGTTTTATCACACTTTTTAGTCTATAATTGTTTTGAAAAAAGCATTGACAGTGAGAGTGTCAACATAAATTTGCAATAAATAGGATTAAAACATTGACAATAGGAGTATCATCAGAAATTTGTAATAGAAATGTTTTAAATGCTAATGACGAGAGTGTCGGTGTGAATTTGTAATAAATAGGTTTAAAATGTTGACAATGGGAGCGTCAGCGTTACTTTATTTTTGAAAGTTTAAAAAATGCAAGTTGACATTTAGGTTATCAGCACCAAAAGAAAAAATTCAATTTTTTTTTTATGTCCAAAAAAATGCATTGATAAAGTGCACATCAACAGATGAATAATCATCTATCAAATGAGCGCTGACTAAGAAAATGTCAACAAAGGAACCTATTTTACTCTATTTTTATTGTAAAAGTAAGTATGTTCATGTGTGTATTAAAAACAATTGGAAATGAAATTTTAAAAAATAAAGGAGTTTTTTGTTGATACGAGGCTCATTTAAAAAAACCTCTTTCTATTTTTACACGGGTCTAATGGTTTGAGAGCTTCAAAGGAATCTTTGAGACCTATTTTTCAGGATTTTTGGATTTAGACTTTTCATGTTTTAGACATTGTTTTAAAAATCCATTTCTAAAAAAATGATGATGAATTTTTGAAACCCAAAGAGGTTTTTTCTAAAACAAACCTATTAACAAAAACCTCTCTCGTGCTTTTAAAATCTATCACAGCTTTCAAATTTCAAAGGGATCACTTGACCCTATTTTCTAGGAATTCATGAGGGAAAAACACATGCAAATTTGTTGAATTGGATGCCACCACATTAAATTCTACTTGGGGATCATTATCTCTAGCCATGACTTGAGAAAATCATGTTATTTATATGAAAATAAGATTGGAAAGCTTTATATGAATTTATTTTAGATGTACGTTGTGATTTTTAGACTATGTAATTAAAGCTTTTCTAGAAACTTGTTTTTAATTAATTATTAATTTCTATAAAGATGATTTTTGTAAAATAAAATAGGGTTTTTGGTTTTTATTGGAAAACATTATCATTTTGGTGAATTTTAGAAGATCTTAAATATATTGCATTTTTTCATTAGCATTTGTAGAAAATTCATGTGTAGTATTTCCTTGTTTGTTATTTCTCTATTTATAAAATATTCTTCATTTCTATAAACTTTAGCCTTTGAGATTGGGATGAATTCATGATCCTTTCTAATTATTTCTCAATCATTAGTACTTGTTGCTTCATTCAAATATAATTACCTTGGTTTTTGTGTTATTCTCATTAGATATGTAGCATCATCTAATAAGATTAGACTCCATGCCCAATGTTGTGTTTTACATATATTCCAACAAAATTTCATTACTTCTCAGACAAATCTAGCCATAGATATTAATTTATAAGCCTACTACTATTGTGACCAGGAGTAGTTGTGTTTTAGGGACAGATCCCTCTCTAGGTTAAAGGGACAAATTTCTATCCAAAATCGATTCGAGGTTACCTTATAATTTTTCTGTAACATCTGGGTTTTATCTAGGAGATAACAGGATGGAAGTAAACCCATTGGAAGCAAAAGGTTTTTTAATAGGAAGATGAATGCAGAAGGCGAGGTGGAGAAATAAAAATGTTCGTTGGTAGCAAAAAGTTATTCTAGGTGTTGGGAGTTGATTTTGGTGATATTTTTTAGGTTGTTGCGAAGGTATCTTCTATTAGATTACTCTTTTCTGTTGTTTTTTCCTTTGATTTTAAGTCATAGCAAATGGTTGTGAAGACAACATTTCTTTACGAGGATCTAGAAGAAGAGATCTACATGAAGCAACCTAGAAATTTTGCAATGAAGGGTAAGAAAGAAATGGTATGCAGGTTAAAAAAAGTATTTGCATAGGTTAAAACAATCACCTAGGATGTGGTATTAGAAATTTGATACATATATATGGGAAATTGGCTTCACCAAAACAAATAGGATCATTGTGTGTATTTTAAATTAATTGGTGACTGTGTTATTTATTTGGTCTTTTATGTGGATGTATGTTGTTGACTGGAATTGAAAAGGAAATTATTCATGATTTGAAGACCCAATTATCCTCTAAACTAATCATGAAGGTTCTTGGTGCTGCAAACTATATTTTTTGCATGGAAATGAAACGAGATTGCAAAAAGATGAATCTTTGGTTAAACCTCAGGAAGTATGTCGAGACAATATTGTAGAGGTTTGATATGTTGGATAGTAAACCAGTGAAGGTTCATATTCCTATAAGTGAATTTTTTTATTGAATATTGTCCCAAAACACAAGAAGAGGAAGAGGACATGTATCATGTTCCATATGCAAGTGCAATCAGTAGCCTAATGTAGGCAATGGTATGTACTAGACAAAACGTTGCACATGCATTAGGAGTTTTGAGTAGGTTTATGTGAAAACCATGGAACGAGCATTAGACAATAGTGAATTGGGTTTTTAGGTATTTTCATGGCACTAGTGATTATGGTATGTTCTACCAAGGAAGACCAGCATTGGCCAAAGTTTTGGACATCTGTGGCTCTATTGATGCAAACTAGGTTGGAGATCTAGATCAAATAATATGTACAAGTGGGTATGTCTTTCACCTATTTGGAGAAAAAATTAATTGGATGAGAAAAATAGGATTTGTAGTGGCTCTTTAAATTACAAAGGCTAAATACATGGTAGACACTCATGCAAGAAAGGAAGTAGTTTGGTTACAGATATTGTGTTCAAGTAAGGGATTCGTACATCAAGCTATAAGGATAGACTTTGAAACCCAAAATTTAAATTTATTGGCAAAAACCCTGCTTATCATTCAAAGACAAAACATATTGATGTTCGGTATCACTTTCTGAGGGATATGGTTGAGAACAAAAAGGTGTCACTAGTAAAGGTGGACGCTTTGAAGAATGTTGCATATTAATTGATGAAGTCTGTGAGAACTCAGAGGTTATCTTGGTGTAGAGAGATAATGGACGTTGTAGGGCTCGACTAATGACTAAGCTCTCATATGAACCCCTCTTTGGAAAACACAACAAGAAGTGTGAGAATGTTGGGTGTCTATTATATTCCTTCCATGACTAGTCGCACGCGCGGGGGGCAACATCCCCCTACATGGGGTCTGGGGTAGCGCCCTGAGAAAAATTCTTTAGACCCTATATTAGGTGGGAAGACATACCTATGGTTTTTTGCATGGGTTTTGCACATGGTTTTGGGCATGATGGTTTTATGTCCATGGTATTTTGTAGACCTGGTCAAGGGAATTACAGTTATGTTCTAATATAGGGTTAATGGATTGGGGTTTATGAATGCTTCTGCATGTATATATATGTATTTTGACATCAAAGGAATCTAATGAAAAATAAACATGGTAGTCCTAGTTTTGGGATCCATGGGAAAATATCCATGCATATATGTTTTATGTTTATGTTCTCACCATTGTTTATTTTCCATTTTTTAAGAATTCGTTCGTAGGTTATTTTTGTACAGGGTGAAAACCTACAAATGTAAGTTTATCAACGCCTACATTCAAGTGCAATATGCACCTCCAGAACCTACTTTCATTAACTTGTGTCTTTGACCTTTGTGATGGTGCTATCAGAAAAGACGGATGACAGTTGCAGGTCCTTATTAGAAAGACAAAGCCAAAACTTTATGTGTCTGAAGTGCAGTGGAATGATGCCTACATGGTTTTATCAGTGAAATTGCACCAATGCCCTGTAGAGGGACATGCCAAAGCTAGAATTTCATCACTCAATTAGATTGTGACTATGTGATGAAAATTTTCTTCGAGTGGGATAAAATAAAACAACCATCAATGTGAAGGTCATGAAGCGTGTTGAAATCAATCAAAGGCTACAAAAAAAAGGAACAAAGGGAAATATTTATTTAGTACATTGGATGAGCATACAAAAAATCCACTGTAATGGTTTTATACTTACTATTATGCAAACAACTCACAAAATAGAAGAAAATATAGATCAACGACTTAAAAATTAGGCTCTTCGAGGGGGAAACCTCATTTACATTACAATAATGAACATATTTTGGATGATTCAAATGATAATACCTCATTTATATATATAAGAGTCTAAGGGGTCACAATATAATCATAGCTTACATAACATAATAACGTACGGAAAAACAATAACTATAGTGGGCTTCTATGGGGCACATCAATAACAATAGGGGGCTACACTAAAAATAACAATAAAGGGAATACACTAGTATTATAGGGAAAAAAATGTTTTCATCAATGTTTTAGTAGTTACACATTTTTTTTTATAAAATTCTCATCCTCCCATGTGGAATATTTAGTGGGTAAGTTCTTCCACTTAATGAGATACTCTGAAATTAATCGATTTAGTTGTTGAGTTTCTGTGACTGCTTCAGGATCAAATATGATTTTTACTTCTTCGTTAAGTTATGGAAAACCTGTTTGAACTGGGAGCTTGTAACTAATAACCTTCTTTAAGCATGAAACATGAAAATGTGGGTGTTCCTCGGAAGATGTTGAAAACTCCAATTTTTATGTCATAGTACAAATATTTTGCAACACCTTGTAAGAAAAAATTAACTGGGTGATAATTTATTATCCTTCTTATCTGACTTAAGGGACATTTGTTGGTATGGTTGTAGCCGTAAAAACACACAGTCACCTATATCAAAACTTATTTCACTTTGATTTTGATCTTCGTATTATTCCATTCAATTCTATGCCAGAGTGAGGTTATCCTTTAAGAGTTGGAGAACTTTTTTTTGATGTTCGATGTGATATTCCACTGTTTGAAATTTATAATTTTATGTTAAATATGATGTGCTCGATGGTCAATGATACCCATGATGTTCCATAAATGGGGTCATTTTTGCTGCAGTATGGAAGGAAGTGTTATGCCACCATTCGACTAGAGGTAACCACTTGAGCCATTATGTTTTTTTATTAGATACAAAGAAATGAATATATCCTTCCAAAAATTTGTTCACTATATAATTTTTCTCGTCACATTGAGGATGATAAGAAGAAATATGAGCTAATTGGGACCAATAAAAAAAAAAAAAAATTCCAAAAATTTCTAGTGAAAATGGGATTTTTATCACTTATAGTCATATTCGGGTTCCCATGTAGGTTTTTAATTGTTTCCATAAATGTTGTAGCGACTATAAAAGATTTAAAAGGATGATACAATGCACAAAAGTGTGCATACTTGGTAATTCTATAAAATAGCACCATGATGACACTATTTCCTTTAGAATTGGGTAAACCTGTGATAAAATCTATTGATACCTCCTCTCAATGCTGAGATGGAATTAATAAGGGTTTTAATAGACCCATGGTATTAATTTTCTCAACTTTAAATTTTTTGAAAACAAAAAATTCTGCCACAAAAATATGAATATAAGATTTAAGGCCATCCCAGAAATACTCTTTCTTGACCCTGTGTTAAGTTTATAAAAATCCTAAGTACCCTCCTAAGGGGGAGGTATGTAATTCCAAAAGAATATTTTTCTTAAGTTGGGTATTCTTACAAAGATATAAGTGATCTTTGTACCATATTGAATAGTTTTCCAGCTAAATGTATAAGATGTACTGGGATCTTACTGCAAATTTTGAATAAGTGTCCACACCACCTCATCATTCTTCCATTCATAACTTTCTTTGGTTATCCAATCGGGTTGGAAAATAGAAATGGAAAAAATAAATTCTTCCACATCCTCATCCTTTCTTGAGAGTGCATCTGCAACAAAAATTTTCTTCCCTTTTTTTATATGATTTCAAAGTCATAACCCAACATCTTTGTGACCCATTTTTTTCCCCTTATGAATATAATTTTTTTTCCAAAGAGTATTTATGAATATCATGATTTTTTTAATCTTGAAGTGTATTCCCATTAGGTAATGTCTCCATTTTGTTAGTGCATGTCGTATTGCAAACATTTACTTCTCATAAATAGGTTTTTGTAAATAATTTCCTTTGATTGGATGACATTAAAAATAAATGGATTTTCCTTATTGCAGTAAAACAACACCAATTCCATTTCCCGAGGTATCACATTCCACAAAAAATGTTTTTTTTAGTCTTGTGTAGCTAAGATCAGTGCTCGGCACATTTCCTCTTTAATATATTCAAAGGCCTTAGTCTCTTTTGGAGTGCAAGAAAATGCATCTTTCTTTATTTATGTTGTTAGAGGTGTTTCTATTCTCCCATAATTATTAACGAACTTATGTTAATACCTTATCAACCCAAGGAATACTTGAATATGCATTATGGTTGTGAGGATTTTCCATTCCTGATTGGATTTAATTTTGTTAGGGTCTACCTTAACACCCTTATGACATACAATATGACCTAAATATTCTACCTCCTCTACTCCAAATAAAAATTGGAGGTTTCTACATATAATTGTCTCTCCTCCAATAGTTTGAGCACACTTTTAAAATGTTGAACATGATCCTTCAACTTGTTGTAGAATAATATATTATAAAAAAATACTAATACAAGTTTTATAAGGAAGGGTTTGAAAATGGAATTCATCTAACCTTGAAATGTGGAAGGTGCATTAGTAAGGCCAAAACGGATGACCAAAAATTCATAATGATCCTCATGAGTTACGAATGTTTTTTTCAGAATGTATTTGGTCTTCATTCTAATTTGATGATATCCTAAATGCAGATCTAGCTTGGTGAATTAAATTGCTCCATGTAATTCATCCAATAGTTCTTCAATGATAGGAATGGGAAATTTATATTTATTAGTGAGCTTGTTGAGCTCCCTATAAACCAGACACATATGCCATGATCCATTCTTCTTGTGCACCAATACCACTAGAGTAGAGAAATAACTTAGACAACGTTGAATTATAGGCATATTTGTAAGGCTCGATGCTTGGAGGAACACTTCTTGCAATAAAATGAATAACATGATCATGATCCCAAATAGTTGGGAGGCTTTTTGGAATCTCAAATACCTTTCAATGATTGTCCAAGAATTTTTCGATATCTAGAGAAATATATGATTTTGATGTTTGAACCTCTAGTGAGCTTAATTTTACAATTACTCCCCATTGTTATTTCTTCAAAAGATTTGTAATTCCGTTAAAGCTTATTAGCTTTACTGGTTTCCCTACGATACCCCTTAATTCAACTTCTATTCCTCTCCAAAATAATTTAAATAAAATTTCATGAAAATTAAAAGCTACCATCTCCAAATATTGTAACCATTAGAATCCTAGAGAAACATCAACACCATCCAATGGAATGAAAAACATTGAATTATTCAATACATATTCCCCCATTGTTATCTTGATATTTTGGCACTTTCTAGAGAAATTTACAATTCCTCCATCTGTAACCATCACTTGACACTTTGGTGCTGGGTATAGGATTAAATTCAATTCCTTGGCTATCTTACAATGAATAAAATTATGGGTACTACTTGAATTAATCAACACTATTACCTTTTTATTCTTCATATATCCTTCTACCTCAAGAATTTGAGGAATGGTAATTCCTTCCAATGCATTACAAGATATGGTGAGATTCATTTATTCTTTCTCTAGGGTTGGTTCCTAGTGTATATCCTCCTATTTTGATGTTTATTGTTCCTTTTATTCCTCCCTTTCACAATATATGTAGAATAATTTATTCTCAACACACTTATGAGCTTTAGTGCATTTTCTATCACAACTATAACAAATCCCCTTTTCTCCTTTTTCCTCCAATTTTTATGGGGTCAACCTCATAGGTTGAGGAAGGCTAGGAACAAAAAAAAAATCCATATTTATAGTTGTGAGTGGTAGACTTCCTTGTTTCCATAGTTTTTCTTTCAACATTTATTTCCACCCTAAATGCCTTCTCCAATGACTCATGTTCCCAAAGGTGAGCCTCATGTTGGATTTCATCCTTCAAGGTACGTATGAAAACATCAATCCTACACTTCTCTGCAACATCAATTACACTGATGTTCAATTTTTCGAAGTCCTCAATGTGCCCCATCATTGAACCCTTTTTTTTGATATTTATGAATTAGCTAAAGAAGGTGTTGTTATTTGTATACTCATAATGTGCTATCATTTCCTCCGTAAATAAGGTGTTTCTATTTGCATCCTCATAATGTTCTATTATTTCCTCCGTAAAGAATGTGTTTCTCTTTTTCCTGAACATTTATTGCACTTGGACTAGTGCAATTACACCTCATGTTTTTTGGGCTTCGAGGACCAAATTATCCCAAGTATTAGAGAGCCCTGTTGCAAGATCTCCTACTAATATTTTTTATCCCATTTTATTCATTTTTGTAGTGACTATACCTCCCCTCGATTGGAAAAGGAACCATCTGCATATCTTTAAGCATCTATATTCTGATTTCATTCTTTAGTCAAAACTGTAAGTTGGATAATCTCATTATCTACTTCTACAAAATATAGAGCAACAAACACTCAAAGTAATGGGTATGGTTATTTGGGTAACATTGTTGATTGGAAACCGCATAAAAAAATAGGTATTGACCTTGTGCATCCATATGTAATATTAATCTCTGGAATTATGTCCATTAGGCACTATTTGTTAGAGGTGTTGTTGAAACTACAAGCAATTGAGGTGTGGTTTTGCTCTGCAATTGTTGAATTGTATGCATCCTTATGTAGAGCACCAACAAGTTAATCTCCTAATAATGTACGGGAGTAGGCACTCCTATCCAACCAACCATATGAAAAAAAGAAAATCTATTTAAAATATTAAGTTATAGTTCAAAATATTTAGTTCTATTTAAATTATATTTATCATTTCACTTTCAATTAAAACATATAGTCCAAGACTAATATTACAATGTTGATAATAAACACATCACGTACTAAGACAATAATGTAAAACCAATCATCCTAGGTAAGTATTCACGTAATATTTACATGATTGTCTCGCATCGGTTTATAAAGTGAAACCACGATGAAGAATTGAACAAAAGGTGAATGTGGTTTATTAAATATTGATGATCTAACTAACTTCTCTTCATCTAATTTAAAATTTTTTATTGTCGAGATATAAATCCTCTATCATATAAAATGAAAAGTGAAATGATGTTATTATCGATGTTTTAAGTAACCTCTCTTCATCCAAGTTCTCAAATTTTTTTGTCCAAATATAAGTCCTCTATCATATAGAATTAAAAGTTAGATGACGTTATTACATATTTCTGATTCAGGAGAAACATTTCAATGTTACAACATTAGTTATCAGAATTAGGTATCCTCATCCATTTCCTAGATCTCAAAGTTGGGTGATCTTACATATCGGTATTGGTATAGCTTCATTTTTCTTGCTAATTTGTTCCATGTTTAGATTATAATGTATTTTTAACCACATTTTTCTTCGATTGATATAACTACTTGCATTAAAAATAACATTTGTTTGGAAAATTCAATATAAAATTATATGATCTAATTAACGGAATAATATTTTAGAATTAAAATAAATAATATGTGATATTTTCCATGTTATGAATATTGTTGTATATCACCAAAAAAAAAATATTTTTCACTTAATTAATTCCTAATGTTGTGTAATATATATATATATATATATATATATATATATATATATATATATATTACACCATAAATATATACAATCATCTGACAGAAATTATACACAATAAAAATATATAAATTAACAGAATCTTTTAAAAGCATTAATTTATTTATATATATATATATATATATATATATAAATATATATATATATATATATATATATATATATATATATATTAAATAATAGTATATTCAATTATTAACTAAATTGACCATTGTATTGCCATTGAGAGAGAATATAACCATTAATGTATTTGATTTGCATCTGGAAACATAAAATTTCAACTTTAATTTGATGTGTTTTTTTTATTTTGGTTATTGTTGAGGGAGTCCATACTGCAATGGGCATTCGTCTATTGGGTATTCAACCCATGGAAGTGGAACGAGAAGGTTGGTGTGGACTAAAGGAGGCATCCTTAACTATTTATAATAATGGAAAGCGTGTAGTAGGACGTATAATTTAGGCGACAAATATGTGTAAACTTTGTGCGGTTGAATCTGTAGTTTTAAGGATCCTCCTCGCATATAGCCCTGATTTGATGAGACTGATTCATGAAGTTTTGGAGAATAAGATTCCACTAGGTGGCAACACAATTATCACCAAGAGGCTTGAATCAAAATATCATATTCGTTAACCTGCTATTTGTTAAGACAACTTTAAATACACTTAATTATGCCAATAGGTGTTTCTCTATGGGCTTGGTGTGGGCACAAATTGTTCATCCCAACCAATCACAAAGCCTCGGTCTTGTATGTGTCCCTAGAATTAAAATACAACACATGCCCTCATCAAACCAAACAACGAATACATAAACACTACCCTTTGTTTTGTTGAGACTCTCCATTGGGGTTTGTTTGGTCATTATACTTGAGACATCATTTCACATCTCATATTCATCATCACTGTTGTTGATTCACTCATAAATATTTCAATAAAAATCCACAATATTTCTATCGAACAAAGAATAATAGAAAGAATATGACTGCTTCTTTTGACTAGATCCATCAAAAATATGAGTCCTTCTTCGAAAACGGTTCTAGCATCATGCTTAACTACCAAAAACTTGAAGTAGTGTCGACCGGACTAGCATAATCTCATGGGAGAATCCATTTTGCAACCTAGGGATAACGAGTTAGGCTCTAGGTTCTCAATTTATATTAATCTCAAGACTTTAAAGAAATACATGGCAGATATCACCATCTTTCTTAAAAAAACAACTAGCTCAATGTGATACACCCTCAACAAGTTCCGTCAACACTTTTTGCTCATGAATATTTTGTGATAAATTGATTTGCATGATGACACTTGTGATGAACAGTTTGGTAGACCTTATCTGCATGCATTCAACAATTCACTCTTTTCCTAGCAAGATGGCCTTCCCAAACCTTCTATTCCTTCAGTGTACCTTAGCACCTTTAAGGAAAATTTCTAGTTATTTTATTTTCATTTTTCCCTTGGTTCCATTTATAACAACAAAGATAATTGTTGTTTTAATGACTATATCTTATTAGGAATAAGTAAAATACCATAGATGCTTTGAGGGTTAGCTTAACTCCTTGAGTCCCCATTGTTAAATTATCCATTCTATTAAGAGGTGAAGGGTTCAATTCTCTAGAGGCTCTCTCGTTGAGATTCCTTAAGGTGGATTTGTTATGTTTATAATTATTTATTTACATTTATGTTGATAGGTGTAATTTTTTTGGGAAAAAAGAATTAATACCAATAATTATTAGGTGGATGGTAATAATTTAATTTAATTTTAAATTTTTATTTTATTTTATTTAATATAAATAATTATTAAGTTGATGGTAGGAATTTAACCTATACAAAATATTCTAGAATATTTATAGTAATAATAAAAGATAACAGGTTAACATTCATCTCAAAAATAATTATTTACTTTATTTTCTTTTAATTAAATGTCATATAAATATGCTCCAGATAGGATAGGAATTTCAAATATGAAACACCCATCAAATTTGACTGTTTATACAACTATAATGTGTATTTCTATTATTTTAACACAAAATGTTGATGGGCAAAAGAATTGACTGTATTTGAAAGATAAATAACTCTCTGATGGACAACCTCAAATTCTATCCCTTGTGCCAAATGAGCATGAGTTATGATTTTCTGACCACCTCAAATTCTATCCCTTGTGCCAAATGAGCATGAGTTATGATTTTCTGACCATATCATATTGGTAAACCATGGTGTTGTAACAAAGCTTTTTTTTATAGATTAACATGGTTAAAAAAAATTATACATATTTTTTTAATTTTGCATATATTTAACTCAAATATTAATTCTTTTTATAATTATGAATCATTATTATCATTTAAAATAAAGTTATAATTTAATTAATTTTTACAAAAAAAATTAACCTTTACAATGTGATATGTATAATGAAGTAACTCTTTTAATGTTTATTGGCATTTACTGGCTATATAATTTATATAAATGTGCTAGTTTAATTTAAGGGTTTTAGAATTTAATTTATTTATCAATTAATAAAAAAAGTGGATGATATAAATTTAATCTTTATGAAATACCCACAAAATATTTTTAAGAATATCTTAGTGTATATTTCTTTTAAAGAAAGTTATATAGGTTTTAGTTTTTAAATTAATTAAAAATATTATAAAATCAGATTAAAATAAAATATATATAGAATATTTTGATACTAAAATAAACTATAGTTTTTTGAACTTACAATATCTATAAATCACAAAATGACTCTATAATATAATAAAATTTATTTACAAGTTAAGAATTTTTAGGAAAAAAATAAAATAAACCATTGTAATATGAATATAAATTATTTTTATATAATAATTATTTAAAATATAACAATTAATAAAATAAGTGGATGATAGGTGTAACATCTCTCTTATTTTGACACAAAAAAAAATGTACATACTTGACCTAAAAATAAGAATACTTATGCTTCTTTTTAGGTAATTTTTTTCACAATTTGTTAATCCATTACACTTATGACCATTGCTTGACTGCTCTAGTCACCTATATTACATGTTGCACATAGTTGATACTTATTGATTTTATATTGTTTTTACTCTGCAACCATGGAAATATATATATATATATATATATATATATATATATATATATATATATCATAGTCTTGGTGTCTTTGCTAAGTTGGAATTATGGTGAAATTCTATTGCAAAAGTCCTTTTCTTAACTATTGATTTTTGATATTTTCCCTTATATATATACTCCTCTTATTCTTGTCTCCATACACATGTATGCACATAGGTTTCTCTCTCTCTCTCTCTCTCTCTCTCTCTCTCTCTCTCTCTCTCTCTCTCTCTCTCTCTCTCTCTCTCTATATATATATATATATATATATATATATATATATATATATATATATATATATATATATATATCATGGAAGACATTACCCTTCGAGTGTCATAGCTTTAATCAACGTTTACAACAATAAAATTCTATAATCTCATGCCTTTGTGGCATTACATGTCGCGAAATCAATAGGCATATAGATGTGATGATTTCTTACTTGATAATTACTATTATTATTATAGGCTAATTATTATTATTATTATTATTATTATTATTATCTTTCTTTCTTTTCATCAGGAAAATATCAAAATGAAAAAAATATGAATATCATAGAGAACAAGAGACACAAGATATATATTCTAAGCCAAAGAAAAAACCCTACAATGAGGAAAACCCATAAAATTTTCTCTTTCTATAGAATGAGATAAAAATGAGAAATTCAAGACCAATGAAAAAAATTGAACCTTTCAGGAAGCCCAGCTAAACTCTCCTTCAAGATAATTTTTTCATAAAAAAACCAAGAATGAAACATAACATCAAGTTCATAACTAATAGTAGTTTTAAAAATATCATGCAAACTTAACTAAGGATCAAACTTAGAATTCACTCTTATGATTAAATTTGTCCCTTTTACTTACTTCCACCGAAGATGAGTAGATGAACAAATGCCACAAAAATATTATTCTTAAACAAGCTCAAATTGACCTATATTTATGCATAAGTAGAGGGTTTCGAATAAATATTTCTTCCTGGGAGGCCCGACATGGATTCTAGAAGTGATTTTGACCCAATTTACATATTTTGAAAATTTTCTTTTTCTACATTATGAACAAGGCTTTGAATTTGACCAATACAAATAATAATAAGCATAAGAACATGCTTTAATAATAATAATAATAGTTATTATTATTATTATTTTTATATTTTTTCTTATATTTTTTTATGTTTAAGAAACACATAATGACACAAGTATAATGATAATTATGAAGATAAAACCTAGTTACAACTCTCCAAGACTCCCTTTTAATTAAGGAGGTTTTCATAATTCCAGAACTAGTTGAAGGATACTCTCAAATTGAAATATACTCAAAAGAAGAGTCAGATTGATAATATGAAGAGTCAAATTCATATGCTATCAACAAACATAAACATCATAACTAGCATTTTCAAATTGGAATATAGAAAGGCCTTGAATAACAAGATCTAACTCTCTAATAGATTAGAGAACAATTTAGGGAGGCATACATTTAGACACAATCACCATAACCTCTCAAGGCACATACCCCATCCAAATTTTCACTAGGTATGTCCTTAGATGGCTATTGTTATCTTGGATTCCCAATCCTCAAAGAATATCAATCCTCTTAGACTACTCTTGTCTTGGATGGCCTGTCCTATCTTGAAATAGTATCAATCCATGGGAATACTACCTATCTTGGATTCCAAATCCTCAAGGCATATTGATATGAGATGCTTATGCAATCTTCCATTCC